>SNQJ01S0012496.1:177538-192430 GCA_010110895.2 Picea sitchensis
GAAAATGTCTCCTTGGTATATATAGGAGACTAGGAGGTATAATTACAACTAATGGCCTAAAGCTGACATAAATAAAATAACATTACTAATATAATATGCCCCAATTAAGGGGTAATGAGCCAATATTAGGGCTTAACAGTTTACCAGTTTCCCTTTGGATAACCCTATTCCTCTTAATGAAGGGATCATAACAGGCCTTACTATAGCTTCTTAAGTTCTCTCTGGCATAATTTTCACTGGTGTTTCTTCATCATGGACAGAGTCAATGTCGAAGTCTCCTATTCTTGCTTCAATGCATTATTTTTCTTTAAATATCTCAGGTAGCCTAACATGTCGATGATCATTCATGGTGTCTTTCATATGCAGCAATACCTTCTCAGATTCTTGTTGGGGTTCTACTATTTCTGGATCCGCCTTACGGTTTTCTTCATTCAGATTCATTCTTTCAAGCTTAGCAATCATTCCAGGGAAATCCAATACTTCATGGTCCAAATCTTTGCAACATAAGAAACTAGATCTTCCACCATGGAATTCCTTAGCAAGATGTCCTGGTCTTTTGCAACTGTAACATAGGGTTAATCCTCTCTTCCTTTTAAATGATCCCCAACTTCTTCTATACTGCACACTAGGATCATGGTAGCTAGTCTGCAAAAAATTCTTTCTAGGATCCTGCATCCATTTGTTAGTCCAAACATTCTTTCTATGCAAAGGTATAACATATCTATCACTATCCTTATCAAATCTACTCATATCAAACCTTCTTTCATATATCAACGCCACAGTTTTCAAGCTAGGATAAACTCTATTAAACATACCTAGATCCATACCTTAGAAACACAAATTTTCACTTATTTTACTTATATAGAGCACAAAGCTTCCAGATGTAAGACCTTTTAACTATTATTACCTTTATTAGAGCACAAAGTTTACATATCTTACCTCTTTTCTATAGATCTGACCTCTCTTCTTCAGAAATTTCCACTTTTACCTTTCTTAGAGCACAAAGTGTTTAGATCTTGCTTCTTTTCTTCATATCTGTCCTTCCTTTCTTTTATCACAAAGCTTTTTAGATCAAGTGGAATATTGCGCACTAGGTGATATAGGAGCATCTCCTACATAAAGCGAGCCAACGCGGAAGCGGAAGACAAATGGATAAGCCAACACAAATTTTGAAAACACCTTGAACATGTTGCGCGAACATTAATGTAACAAGTTAATGAAGCGTACTTTTTATATCTTAATCGGACCTTGAGCGATACACTCTCATCTGAAGTAGATAGAGGCATTTATGTTGAGATGAAATAGGTAGATAGAATTTAATTCTGGATTAGACAATTTTAGGAGCTGGAGGGAAAACGAATATAGACACCCTCATTGTATCATTGTAACATTAGCCTGAGCATAGAAGGGATGCAGGAAGAGCACATGAGAATAACAGAGAGCTGTAGAAGAACATCCATGTATAGATATTGAATTAATAGAAGAAGTTGATTCAAATCCATGGGTTTGTGTCTGTTCTCTGTGTGTTGATGTTAAATGATATGCTCATGAATGTTTGCTTCCTGTTATACATTTGCTTTTATATGCTGTGTATATGATTTCATGTCTGAATTGAAGTATGGAAGAGTGAGGGAATGAGTTTCAATTGTTTCTCTATCTGAGCCAAAGGATTCATGCAAGGAGTGTAGTTGAATTTGTCCACAAGGAGTGCGTTGACGGAGGGTTCAAATAGAGATAGATTTTGTTCTCATTCACCCACAAGTGCAGTTGGGCACCGGAGCCGTGCAAGGAGTGCACAAGCCGAGTGAAACTTCAGGGTTGCAAACCTGAGGAAAGTGTTTAAAGACTGCTGCTGCAGGTGTGAGCAGAGTCAAGGGTTTTCAACACGAAGATGTGGTTGAAGGTTGCCGCAAGGAGTGCGTGCAAGGGACTTCTAAAGGACTTGGAAGTTGTGGAAGAGATCAGGAGGGATAAGGCCTCAGAGTTGTTGAAGGACAATGGGTTGAAGTTGTGCTTTGACGGTTGGTAAGAAGCATTTCAAGCTTGCGTTCAGGTGAATGAGTTCCGTGGAGGAACACTCAGTCATTCCGCCGATTTTCTCAAAGGAGGGATGGATGGTCGGCATTCTCCGAGGAGGATTCACGACATCCCTTGAATCGACAGATCTCACCAAGGTGCAGGGGAGATACCGCAGGTATTCCTGAGAGGTTAAAAGATCAGGAGGGGGAGAGCTGTTGATCCAATTCGGTCAGGGCCGTTGGATCTACACACACATCGTGTATCGGGGTTCGGAGTATCAGAAGTTTCGAAGACAGGATACTCTTGCAAATTGAAATCACGATACACGATTTCTTGACAGTTAAAAGATATCATGGACCACAACGGAGTTAGTGGAGGACAGGTGGCGCGAGTTATTGGAGTTCAGGGAAAGTAAAGTCCCGAAACATTTGGCATTAGGATTCGCGATTCTGCGAAGTCCGAAATCCCGACGAGGGGACGGGACCGTTGAATAGTCAACCCACATGTGCATCGGAGCATCGGTACATCGGGGTTCGGGTTCAAAAAATCCATTTGCTTGATATCGCGAGTGGTGAAAATGCGATAGGAGAAATCTTGACAGGGTAAAGGAAGGGTCAACATTGACTTCCATTAGGGTTCGGAGATCCGAAACACCAACGATCGACCATAGACCTCGCGATACTGCGAAGTCCGATTTCCCGATAAGTAAGAAGGGCGTCGCGTTGAAGAGTTCTATGGGTGTAGATTTCCCGATAGGGAAGTAGAAGAACACTTAAGTTCTTTGGGTCGAGAAGGGAGAGAAGATCCTGTGAGAAGATGTGCCTGAGGGTGCGACTGTGTCAAGTGGTATCAGAGCAGCTTCTTGTCTGTATATTTTAGGCAAGAGGAGCAAGAGAGAAGGAGCACTCTGATACACATCAAGTGGTATCAGAGCAAGAAAATTTCTTTGCTTTCTATAGCAGATAAGAGGGAAATTCACCATGCCGCCAAGGAGATGGGATAAACAGTCACCCGATCCAGAGGAAAGAGAAAACCCGAGGAGAAGGGGTAGGCAAGCGCAGAATCCATAAATGGAAAGAGAGATACGTGATCTACGAGCTAGACTCGAAGATATGGAGACAGCGCAAAGACGCACAGCCAGTGCGGGGGATCTTAGCGATTCAGAGAGTGAAGCTGAAGATGAACATGGGAAAGAAGTTGCAGCCGAGGATGCAGCCAATGAACATCTAATCAAATCTATTGCAAGGATGGGTGCAAGAGAAAAGATGGACATTCCAGTTTACGAGGGAAACTTGGATGCGGAAGAGCTTCTAGATTGGATTAGAGCTCTGGATACATACTTCGATTATGAAGATGTCGAAGAGGATAAGAAAGTCAGGCATGCTATCACGAGATTGAAGGGACACGTAACATCATGGTGGGACGAGCTACAAGCAAATAGGCGCTGCAAGGGCAAGCAGAAAATTAAAAGTTGGGATCGAATGATTGCAAAGATGAAGTCAAAGTTCATTCCGAGAGATTATCAAATCACTCTATTCAGGAGGATGCAGAACCTGAGACAGAAGCTGATGACAGTGAAAGAATACATGGAGGAATTCTATCGACTGAACATCATGGCAGGTCATTGGGAGAGTGATGATGAGAAAGTTTCCAGGTATATGAATGGCCTGAGATACGATATCCAGGACGAGATGAGTATGGAAACCATCCGAACGGTGGAGGATGCCTATCAAATGGATTTGAAAACTGAAGAGAAGCTGAGCCAAAAGTAGAGTCAAAGAGGTCGAGGCAGGAGTCAGCCCAAGGGAAAATCAATTACCCAAGATAAATACCAGAAGCCCAAGGACGACTGGAGAAAGCCTCAGACTAGAACCGAAAGAGGTGGAAGTTCACAACAAGGCCAACATGCTGAACAGAAAGGGAAACATACAGAGCAGAGCGGAGGATACGTTGATAATAACATGTTTCCTTATACTTGAGGTAGAGGAAGAGGAAGAGGTGGAGTAATCACATGCTTCACATGTGGAAAGAATGGGCACAAGTCTTATGAGTGTCCCGAGAAAAATAAGGACATTGGAGAAGCTCACATCGCCGAGGCACAGAGGTGATATGTTGAGGTGGAAGATGTAGAAGGCGGAAAGTCATTTATGATGCGTAAGGTTCTCTTAACACCCGATAAGGAGGTGGAGGACTCAGCTCAAAGGACTAGACTTTTTAGAACTGCTTGCAAAAACAAGGATAGGGTATGCAAGGTTATCATGGACAGCGGTAGCATGGATAATCTCGTTTCAACCGAGATGGTAGAGAAGTTGGAGCTGGAGATGACTGATCATCCAAGCCCATATAAAGTCTCGTGGCTACAGAAGGGACACTAGGTAACTATTACTAAATAGTGTTTAGTTGAATTTAAGATAGGAGGATACAATGATAAGATCTTATGTGATGTCATTCCTATGGATGTTTGTCATCTATTGCTGGGTAGACCATGGAAATATGACAGGAACGTAATTCATGATGGGAAGATGAATACGTATACTCTAGAGAAGAATGGGAGGACACACATGTTTCTTCCAATAAAGGATAAGGAGGTGAAACCGGAAGTAAGCAACACAATACTTCTCATGAGTGGGAAGCAACTTCTTACGGAGGTGAAGAAGAAAGAAGATCCACAATTCTTTGTGGTTAGGAAACCAAGGATCGTTTTGACTAGCATGAGAGTAGATGATTTGCCAGGAGAAATTCAAGAACTACTGGAAGAGTTCGCTGACATCATGGTGGACGAATTACCTCATTCGTTCCCACTGATGAGGAGTGTGAGTCATCATATAGACCTCATACTAGGATCTAGTTTGCCGAATAAATCCGCATACAGGTTGACTCCCCAAGAAAATGAAGAGGTCAAGAAGCAGGTCCAGGAGCTGCTAGACAAAGGATTGGTCAGGGAAAGTTTGAGCTCATGTGCCGTTCCAAAGGTACTCAGTCCAAAAAAATATGGAGGTTGGAGAATGTGTACCGACTCAAGAGCCATCAACAAGATAACCATCAGGTACAGGTTTCCATTGCCGCGGATGGACGATTTAATGGATTGCTTGAGTGGAGCAAAATAATTTTCAAAGATTGATCTGAAAAGTGGATATCACCAGATTCACATGAGGGAAGGTGATGAGTGGAAGAAGGCCTTCAAAACCAACGAAGGACTGTATGAATGGCTTGTCATGCCATTTGGCTTGACAAATGTGCCGAGTACCTTTATGAGGTTGATGAACGAAGTCCTGAAGGGGTTCATCGGGAAATTTGTCATCGTGTATTTGGATGACATACTGGTTTTCAGTAAAACCGCAGTGGAGCATCTGAAGCATTTGGCCATTGTGATGCAAAAATTGCAGTAGGAGAAGCTGTTGATAAACATGAAGAAGTCCTCATTCATGAAGCCAGAGCTCATTTATTTGGGATTTGTTATTTCGACAAATGAGTTGAGGATGGATCCAGATAAGGTGGAAGTGATCAAGAATTGGCTATCACCGAGGAATATATTTGAGGTGAGAAGTTTTCACGGGTTGGCTAGTTTCTACCGAAAGTTCATTAGGAATTTCATTGGAATCAACGCAACGGTGATGGACACAGTAAAGAAAAGACACAAATATTTTCACTGGACTGATGAGGCTTAGAAGAGCTTCAATTTGTTGAAAAGGAAGATTACAGAGCAACCAGTTTTGGTGTTGCCAGATTTCCAGAAGACATTTCAGGTGAAATGTGATGCAAGTGGGTTTGCAATCGGAGCAGTCTTAAGTCAGGAAGACAGGACGATAGTGTATTTCAACAAGAAGCTGAATGAGGTGAAATTAAAGTACTCCACATATGGCAAGGAATTCTATGCCATCATTCAGGCATTGAAAAAATGGAGGCATTACTTGATCCCGAAGGAATTTGTCTTGTATAGTGATAATCATGCATTGAAGTTTGTGACTCGATAGGAAAAGTTGAATCAGAAGCATGTAAAATGGGTTGAGTATATGTAGAATTTCACATTTGTGATTAAGCATATTTCAAGTACTGCTAACAAAGTTGCTGATGCTTTGAGCAGGAAGTGTTTGCTGTTGCAGGAATTCAAAGTCAAAACATTGGGTTTTGATGATCTCAGGGACATGTACATAGATGATCTAGACTTCAAGGAGGAGTATGAAGCAGCTGAGAATCCAGTTCTCAGAGATAGAAGCCAGTGGGTCGAGTACATGATCCAGGAATGATTGTTGTTAAGAAGGAATCAACTATGTATTCTGAATTGTTCCATGAGGGAGAATCTGCTGAAGGAGAAACACAGCGGAGGATTAGCAGGACATTTCGGTCATGACAAAACATTTGCAAAGCTGAGCGAGTCATACTTTTGGCCAGGGATGTGGTCAGAGGTCAAGCGGTTTGTAAACATATGCAGAATTTTCTAGCATTCAAAGGGAAGAAAGCAGAATGCAAGATTCTATCAACCATTACCCATACCCTAGAGGTCGTGGGATGAAATCAACATGGATTTCGTATTGGGATTGCCAAGGACGCGAAGAGGATTTGATTAAGTCTTTGTGGAGTGGATAGGTTTTCCAAGATGGCACATTTTACCCCATGCCAAAAAACCAGTGATGCGACTCACATCACAAATTTGTTTTTCAAATAGGTCGTTCGACTTCACGGCTTACCCAGAAGTATAGTTTCAGACAGAGATACAAAGTTCGTGGGACATTTCTGGAGGACATTGTAGAAGACGATGGGGACTAACTTGATGTTTAGTTCTGCCTATCATCCTCAGACGGATGGGAAAACAGAAGTGGTGAACAAAAGTCTAGGAGACTTGCTGAGAAGCTTGGTGATAGAGCGCCACAACCAGTGGGATAGTATATTGCCGCAGGCAGAGTTCGCATATAATGACTCAGTGAACATGAGCACAGGAAAAAGTCCATTTCAGATTGTGTATGGCATGCAGCCGAGAGGAGTTTATGAATTAATGGATTTGGAACAGACTGCGACTAGGAGCGTAAGTGCCGAAGAGTTCGCAGAGGCGATGAAAGAACTTCACGGCCAGGTGAAGCAACGACTACTAGATTCAAGTCACGAATATAAGCATAGAGCCGACCAACGGAAGAGACAACTTCATTTCGAGGTTGGTGAATTAGTTCTGGCACATTTGAGGAAAGAGAGGTTCCCGAGGGGACCATACAATAAATTGAAAATGAAGAAAATCGGGCCATGTAAGGTCTTGAAGAAATTGGGGGAAAATGCTTATGAGATCGAGTTGTCGGATGGGATCGAAATATCTACGATATTCAATGTCACCGATTTATATTCATATAAAGCTGAGGAAGCAGGAACAGAAGGTGAATAGCTAGGGTTTCAGTGGCAGAAGCAGATGCCGATTGCAGGGAAGCCGCATATGGAGAACATATTGGACAAGAGAGTCAGTAAGAAGACCAGGAGGAAAGAATACTATGAGTATCTAGTCAAATGGAAGGGCCATCCAGTGGAAGATGCCAGCTGGGAGAATGAAGCAGAGATTCTGAAGCATGGATAGACCGTGCAGGAGCTCATGGACAGGAGCCCATGAAATTTTTCAAGTGAGGGAGTATGATGCAGGAGCATCTCCTACGTCAAGCGAGCCAGTGCGGAAGCGGAAGATAGCTGGATAAGCCAACACAAATTTTGAAAACACCTTGAACCTGTTGCGTGAACATTAATGTAACAAGTTAATGAAGCGTACTTTGTATATTGTAATCGGACCTTGAGCGATACACTCTCGTCTGAAGTAGATAGAGGCATTTATGTTGAGATGAAATAGGTAGATAGAATTTAATTCTGGATTAGACAGTTGTAGGAGCTGGAGGGAAAATGGATATAGACACCCTTATTGTATCATTGTAACATTAGCCCGAGAATAGAAGGGAAGCAGGAAGAGCATAGGAGAATAGCAGAGAGCTATAGAATAACAACCATGTATAGATCTTGAATTAATAGAAGAAGTTGATTCAAATACATGGTTTCGTGTCTGTTCTCTGTGTGTTGATGTTAAATGATATGCTCATGAATGTTTGCTTCCTGTTATACATTTTCTTTTATATGCTGTGTATATGATTTCATGTCTGAATTGAAGTCTGGAAGAGTGAGGGAATGAGTTTCAATTGTTTCTCTATCTGAGCCAGAGGATTCCTGCAAGGAGTGTAGTCAAATTTGTCTGCAAGGAGTGCGTTGACGGAGGGTTCAAATAGAGATAGCTTTTGTTCTCATTCACCCACAAGTGCAGTTGGGCACTGGAGCCATGCAAGGAGTGCGCATGCCGAGTGAAACTTCAGGGTTGCAAACCTAAGGAAAGTGTTTAAAGACTGCTGCTGCAGGTGTGATCAGAGTCGAGGGTTTTCAACATGAAGACGTGGTTGAAGGTTGCCGCAAGGAGTGCGTGCAAGGGACTTCTGAAGGACTTGGAAGTCGTGGAAGAGCTCAGGAGGGATAAGGCCTTAGAGTTGTTGAAGGACAGTAGGTCGAAGTTGTTCTTTGATGGTTGGTAAGAAGCATTTCAAGCTTGCGTTCAGGTGAACAAGTTCCGTGGAGGAACACTCAGTGATTCCGCCGATTTTCTCAAAGGAGGGATGAACGATCGGCATTCTCCGAGGAGGATTTGTGACATCCCGTGAATCAACAGATCTCACCAAGGTGTAGGGGAGATACCGCAGGTATTCCCAAGAGGTTAAAAGCTCAGGAGGGGGAGAGCCGTTGATCCAAGTCGGTCAGGGCCATTGGATCTACATGTACATCGTGTATTAGAATTCAGAGTATTGGAAGTTTCAAAGATAGGATACTCTTACAAATTGAAATCGCGATACACGATTTCCCGATAGTTAAAAGATATCGTGGACCACAACGGAGTTAGTGGAGGACAGGTGGCACGAGTTATCGGAGTTTGGGGAAAGGAAAGTCCCAAAAAATTTGGCATTAGGATTTGCGATTCAACGAAGTCTGAAATCCCGACGAGGGGACGGGACCGTTGAATAGTCAACCCATGTGTGCATTGGAGCATCGACACATCGGGGTTCGGGTTCGGAAAATCCATTTGCTTGATATCGCGAGTGGCGAAATCGTGATAGGAGAAATACCAACAGGGTAAAGGAAGGGTTAGCATTGACTTCCATCCAGGTTCGGAGATCCGAAACACCAACGATCGACCATAGACCTCGCAATATCGTGAAGTACGATTTCCCGATAAGTAAGAAGGGGGTCGCGTTGAAGAGTTCTGTGGGTGTAGATTTCCTGATAGGGAAATAGAAGAACACTTAAGTTCTTAGGGCCGAGAAGGGAGAGAAGATCCTATGAGAGGACGTGCCTGAGGGCACGACTGCATCACTAGGGCACAAATCCTCACACAGAGATTCTGCAGGTTTAGGACAAATCTTTGCAAAAAGCTTCCTCTTCCTCAGTTTCCAGCAATCACAATTTTAGGTCCCAACAACGGAACCATTTGTTGGCACAGGGGAAGACCTAGGGTTCAACGCTACAAGAGCACACCAACAAACCCTAACTACCGACCTTTTCAGCAACACCTGTGAAGCAGATGAAGTCTCACCCGAGATAGAGGCAGGGGTGGTTGCAAGACTCAGGTGTCTACAAACTTAGCTGGGACACAGATCTATGATTATATCACTTATAGATCACTTAGCATCGATCATTCATCAATAGTCAGTCCTTATTATACATCATAGATAACATAGAGAATCACAACATTCACTTAGATCTAAGGTATCTTAGTACTTAGCAACAATAAAACAAATTAGATCTAGTAGATCAACACTAATCATCTTCATACATATCATATCTACTATTCATACACATCTAATAAGCACAAAGCACAAATATATCCACCTAAATATATCAAAGCACTTAGCAAAAGCAGAGATAAGCACGACAAGTCAAGGCATAAAGAATAACACATAGATTTACGTGGTTCACCCCCACCCTGGGGCTACGTCCACCACCTCTTCTTCTTTATTATCGTCGGCCAATCGGTTACAAGCACAAATCCGTAGAAACCCTTACTTCACACATGACATAAGATTTGCGCAGCCCGCTAGATCCTTCTTCCTTGCCCTTCAACACAAAGCCTTCTATATCTTCACACAGGGACTTTCCCTAAGCTCTACAAGTCTATACAGAATGAAGGAAGAAGATATCCCAAAAACAACATTCCAAACTCATGAAGGCCATTATAAATTTTTGGTTATGCCTTTTGGCCTTACAAATGCACCTTCCATATTCCAAGGGTTGATGAATTCCATTTTCAATCCCTTCCTTCGAAAATTTGTGTTAGTATTTTTTGATGATATACTAATCTATAACAAGTGTTGGGAGGATCACGTGAGACATGTTGACAAGGTGCTACAACTACTAAAGGATCAACAAATATATTCCAAACTGTCCAAATGTTTCTTTGGGGTGAAGGAGGTAGAGTATTTGGGTCATATTGTATCTCATGAAGGTGTCAAGGTAGACCCTAACAAGATTAAGGCCATGATGGACTGTCCTATTCCCAAAATATTGAAGAATCTTAGAGGATTTTTGGGTTTGACAGGTTACTATCACAAGTTTGTTCTTAACTATGGGAGAATAGTAGCACCTTTAATGACACTAACTAAGAAGGATGCATTTTCATGGACTCCAGAGGAAACTAAATCTTTTGAACAACTTAAATAGGCGATGTGTAAAGCTCCTGTCTTGACCACACCAGACTTCACAAAAACCTGTATTGTGGAATGTGATGCCTCGAGAAATGGCATTGGTGCTATCCTAATGCAAGAAGGAAGGCCCCTGGATTTTGAAAGTCAGCAACTCAAGGGAAAATACTTACACAAACCCATTTATGAGAAGGAAATGATGGAAATACTACATGCATTGAAGAAATGGCACCCTTACCTAATATGTAGGCACTTCAAGGTAAAAAAAAATCATGATAGTCTTAAATACTTCTTGGAACAAAGATTATCTTCAGAAGAACAACAAAAACGGTTGACCAATATATTGGGGTATGATTTTGAAATAATATATAAAAAAGGGAAGCAAAATGTTGTGGTAGATGCACTCTCAAGAAAGAATGAATATGTTGAGGCCTTTCTCTGTGCTATCTCGATCATCCAACCCGATTGGATAATAGAAGCGAGGGATGAATGGAAGAAAGACGAAAATGTGTGGAATCTCATTCAAAGGTTGCAGCAGGATTCCAGTGCATCAGATACATTTACATGGAAAAATGATTCACTATGGTACAAATATCACTTATATTTATGTAAGAACTCCCAACTCAAACAAAAAGTACTATTGGAATTGCACACCTCTCCGGTATGAGGGCACTCGGAATTTTTGAAAACCTACCATAGGGTCAAGAAGGAATTTTTTTGGGATGGACTTAAAACTGGTGTTCAAAGGTTTATAGTAGAATGTTTTGGTTTTCCAACAAAATAAGGTGGAAGCAATTAAGATCCCAGTTATTTTACAACCATTAGCCATCCCAAGTCAGCGTTGGGAGGAGGTTTCCATGGATTTCATCATAGGGTTACTGAAGTCTAAAGGAAAGAGTGTCATCATGGTGATTGTTGATATACTGGCCAAGTACGCACACTTTTGTGCACTCTCTCATCCCTTCAAATCCAGTACAGTTGCCATCGCATTCATAGAGACAGTTCAAAAACTACATGGAATCCCAAAGATTATTGTAAGTGACNTTGTGCACTCTCTCATCCCTTAAAATCCAGTACAGTTGCCATCGCATTCATAGAGACAGTTCAAAAACTACATGGAATCACAAAGATTATTGTAAGTGACAGAGATCCTATCTTCACTGGACATTTTTGGACATAATTATTTTCTTGTTTGGGTACTCAATTGGATCATAGCTCATCCTATCATCCTCAATTTGATGGACAAACCGAGATAGTGAACAAATGTCTGGAAGGAAACCTTCATTGCTTTGTCTCTGATAAACGAACACAATGGTTCAAATGGTTACCCTTGGAAGAATGGTGGTATAACACTTCCTTTCATACTGCAACAAAAATGACAACATTTATGGCACTCTATGGATACCACCCTCCTTCTATCACTTATTCTCTAAAAGAAAAATCTAAGGTTCAAGCAATGGAAGATCACATCGAGCATCAACAACAAGTTCTCCAAATATTAAAGAACAACCTGACCATGGCACAAAATCACATGAAATAACAAGCAGATCAACATCATGGTGAAATAAGTTTTGTAGTAGGGGATTGGGTGTTTTTAAGACTACAACCATACAAACAGATGTCCCTCAAGCAAGCCAAGAAGGATAAAAAATTATCACCAAAGTACTATGCTCCTTATAAGGTGTTGCAAAAGATTGGTACTATGACATACAAATTGGAGTTGCTTGCATCCTCATGCGTACACCCATTTTTCCATGTTTTATGCTTAAAGATGGTTATAGGTGACAAGATCCCAGTTCAAACTATATTTCCAGAACTTGACGAGGAATGAAAAATCATATTGGAGCCATCACTAACACACGAATTCGCCAGCTGAGGAATAAATCCATTTCAGAGTATCTCATTAAGTGGAGGAAACTTCCTGCTGAAGATTCCACTTGGGAAGATGAGTCTTTTATATAGAAGCATCCCAAATTACTCAAGCATTGTAGACAACACTTTTTTGAAGGGGAGGGGCATGTTAAGCCCTAAATAGTGGCACATCACCCCTTGATTGGGGAATATTACATTAGTAATGTTATTTTATTTATGCCTGCTTCTGTCCATTAGTTGTAATTGTACCTCCTAGTCTCCTATATATACCAATGAGACATTTTCATTTGGAATCATCTTGTACTTGAACATTTAAGTGGTGTATAAGGAGGTTGCCCCCTCGAAGAGGCTTATTATCCAAAATTCTCTCTTTTTCAAGGCGTTGAGTACTTATTCTGAGGTTTTTCTATGCTATATTGATATTTGGTTCTTAACACCTAACCCTTAGACCCTCTTTCATTTGGGGACACAAATTTTTCCCTCGAAAATAGGTATGATCATGTCTACTCAATTCTATTTAATTACTATAAAATTTGTCTTGGTCTAGTTCTCTTTTATTGTTTGATTTTATTACTTGCTTATAGTCAAGCTTTAGAACTTATGTGGTAAAAATGTATGGTTTTGATTTGTTGATTAATTGTTTATTACTGTTATAAACCTTTAATATATATATGACGAAAATGGATTAATTCTCAAGTACATATGGGGTCAATACAATTCGATGACATTTGTACTGTAAGAATATATTCGTATATTAATGTACTTATATTGCTTCGGTGGATTTTTTTGTCAATATATGAAATCCCAATGCCAACACTTGAAGAGAGTGAAATGATGATTTCTAGGTTAAGGGATGCATTTGAGGCACAGGTCGGTACTGATGGGAAATATTATTGCCCTTGCAATCAATGCAAGGGCTTGAAAAGAAGAAGACTTTTAAGGAAACTGATTGAAAGACATTTTTTTACGTATGGGCATTGTGAAGGGGGTCATACATATCGTCCCATGGTAATTTAGTCATTATGTACGTCTTTGTATTGATTTTACTTATAAAATTTTCTTTCATTTTAATATTTTTTATATGCACTAATGTTATTGATTGTTTGTAATTGTAAAGATAAATCCTCCTAGGTGTTTGTCGTTGGATATATATCTGGCAAGTAGTTGTATAAATACTATTGTATAGGATGTGGAAGATGGTATGGATATTGAAGATCAAGTCAATCCCATGGATTAAGATGACACCAATAATATTACTGAGCCAAATTATGGGACAAATAGATTTATCCAAGACATCTTTACTCTTATCGATGCAAAAAAAATGATGATATTTATGATGTACCTTTGCTTTAGAAGGAAAAACAACCCCTTTATGAAGGCTCAAGAACAAATATTCTATCTGCCATTGGTGAAATTGAAGGTATTGAATGGTTTGTCAAACACTTGTGTCACACAGATCCTAAGGTATGTAATATAATTCGTCACATATTATACGTAAATGTCGACTTTATTTTTCTCTATTTTTGTTAGGAACCAAATATCAATATAGCATATAAAAACCTCAGAATAAGTACTCAATGCCTTGAAAAAGAGAGAAATTAAGATAATGAGCCTCTTCGAGGGGGAAACCTCCTTATGCCCACATAGATGTTAAATTACAAGATGATTCCAAATGAAAATGTCTCCTTGGTATATATAGGATACTAGGAGTTATAATTACAACTAATGGACTAAAGACGACATAAATAAAATAACATTACTAATGTAATATGCCCCAATTAAGGGGTAATGAGCCACTATTTAGGGATTAACATGGCTCTCCCCTTGAGACAAGTTTTATCCACAATGCTTGAGTATCTCTGGATGCTTCTGTATAAAATACTCATCTTCCCAAGTGGAATCTTCAGTCGGTAGTTTCCTCCATTTAATGAGATACTTTGAAATGGATCTATTCCTCACCTGGCGAATTCTTGTTTCAGTGATGGCTTCAGGCTCCAATATGATTTTTCCTTCCTCATCAAGTTCTAGCAATATATTTTAAACTAGTATTTTGTCACCTATAACCTTCTTTAATCATGAAACATGGAAAAATGTGTGTACTCATGAAGATGCAAACAACTCCAATTTGTATGCCATAGTACCAATCTTTTGCAACACCTTATAAGGGCCATATTACTTTGCTGATAATTTATTATCCTTCTTGGATTGCTTTGTTAAGCCCTAATATTGGCTCATTACCTTTTAATTGGACCATATTATATTAGTAATGTTATTTTATTTATGTTGGCTTTAGGCCATT
>SNQJ01S0012497.1:0-16988 GCA_010110895.2 Picea sitchensis
AAAGTATTTCTGCGGTTGTTTGACCACTGCCTCTTTGCATTCTTTACAAGTTGTAATCGATTTAGACTCTATAACTCGTGGACCTTCGTATCACCCAGGGTCAAATCGATCAAGATCCAACGAAGATTTTGTATCATAAAATCGCGAAGAAAAAAGGAGACAGTCAAACAATGACTCCAAGGCCAGTCTACACGGAATATAAATTTGGATCTGTAAGTTTCACTGCAAACCCACGGAAATGAAATACATATAAGTAAATTATCTTATCCGGAATCCACCAACTCATATGAATTCCATGTACGATATTTTGAGAGTCCTTACGAAAATTTTGATTCTCAGTATGATTATCGCAACAATAAAATCATTGAACAAATGAAGCGCAGTACACAGAGAAAATGCCCACGCACGTCGTCGTTCTCTTACACCTTACAAGGTAATATCATGTATCTGAAGATATGAATTTAATAAGCAAACCCAGGGCAGTAATCAAGAAATTGTACGCTGCATATACATATTTCAACTGGCAGCCATTATACATTCGAGGCACTGAAATGTTAATAATTACCAAAATTCACTTCTAAATCCCACAAAACATATCAATAACTTGTCAATTCGATTATTAGATTACAGTCACAGGTTATGGAGAATTCGTATGAACTCTATTACACAGTTAAATCTTAATAACCTATGCGCGTAAAGAACCTCAACATGGGGTTTTGTTTGCTTTATTTTGTTTACATACAGCAAGATAAAGTAAGAAATGTGAATTCGTGTTGAGATTTGGAGAGCTCGGGGATTTTGTTCCCTTATTTTTGTCTATATATATTGCAGAATTTTAACACAGTTAGTTCTCTTTCAGTTAAAATCGTTTAGTGACTTGTAATACGGATTAAATTAAATGAGAATATAATTCAGATAGAATTATATTTTTCAGATCAGATTATATTCAGTTGAAAATCGTTTTAAAAAAGAAAAATTGATATTCCAGTTACCTTTCGTTACAAATTATAATTATAATTTATTTGGTTACACTTGAATTCCAATATCCGTACCACTGATTTCGATTAAAGATTTAGGGTGATTTTTTCGAATTAAATCTTTTCTGCGATGATCAACTTCTGCTCATGACCTTCGCCTTCACCCTTAGTTGCTAGATGGATAAAATTTGGCGCACAAGAGGAATAATAATATTATTTCCCATTTAAACCATAGTCCTGGAAGATACCATTTCGTTATATTTATGCGCGCTAGTTGTAATAATTAAAATTGATTTCACCGCTTGGATACTGATGCGCGATCATTGTAAAACTTATATTTTATTGCGCAACTTAGATATTGATGCGCGATCCTTGCAGAATTTGTATCTTATTCCGCCACTTAGATTGTGAGGCGAGATAATTGTATTACTCAGATTCTATTTCTCCACTTATTTGATGATATGTGAGCGCTTATTTTACTTATATTTTATTCGCCTCTAATCGATGTTAAGTTCAGACCTTGCATGCACCAATGTGTATGTATCTCATGTCATTTTGGAGTGGGCTTCTTGTCCTTATAAAATTTGATGGTTAGTTCTTGACCTTTGCACAATTGAAAAGCACTGCATCTCGTTACCCTGCGTCGATGTTAGCATAATGGATTGGGGTGTTTTTGCTTATAGATTTCATATAATTTATGATAGTGAAATTCTTGTACTTTTTGCACGTTGGGTTTTATGTCATGAATGAAGGATTATAATTGTTTATGTTTTTTCCTTAGTTACTATTGCGCTTGTTGCAATGTGGTGGCATGATTTCTTATGATTGGATCATTGCACACTTTGATCGATAAGTGAGTATGATAACTTGGCTTGGGTCATGTGCTTACCCCAACAATGAGGAGGTTGATTATTGTAATTATTGTAGTGAAAATTACATTGCAATGCATGATGGTGGACATTTTATGTCTTGCTTGCCATGGAATGTTTTGTTACATGAGTCGGTTTATTAGAGGCTGGTGGGGCCTTGGTGATTGTTGATGATGAACAATGATGATGTGTCGGTACTGTGTCTTAAATGTTATTAATGCATTCTATTGCTTCCTTAGCATATGTGAATGATGAGTCAATGATATTTCTTTCCTTGTGATATTTAATTTTCCCAATGCAACAATTCACATTTGAAATTTTTTTTTACCCATTGTTTGTCGCTCTTGTTGCCGTAACGGCTGGGGTCATTACATATGGTATCAGAGAAGGTTCAACCCTACGAATGTGTATAGCCATGCCTTCCACTGAATTAAGCCCTTGATTTATACTCAGCGCTAATTGAATTATTAACCTGTCCTTGCGGTAACCACAGTTAGAGGACGCCGAAGAGATTCACGACATCGTGCTAGGGGAGGAGGCGCGATGCCTCCAGTAGAACTGTGCCAGAGGTGTCCAACCCCCAAGGAGAGGTTCTAACAGGGTCCTTCTAGGGAAATGTTAGAGGCCTTGACTAACTGTCTGTACTGAGATAAGGCTAGGGCGCCTGTACCCTTAAGGGTCAACAACCTGCTCCAACCAGTACTGGTAACTTTCAAAGAAAACTCGAGAGGGTTAATTTCGCGAGTCCACGAGTGCCACGGAAGGATTATCCGTCGAGGCATGGCTGGAGAGCCAGGCGATGTTCTTCATGCTTCGCGATTTCAACCTCCAGCACGAAGGTCCGCATAAGTGATCCTCAACTAAAGGGGAGAACTCTTCTATGGAGGAAGACGCTCCTACCTCAGCTAACATGGTCGTCGAAGTCGTGTTAGGGGAACGATTCGAGGAACAGTTATGGGAGAAGTAATTGTCAGAGGAATTCATTGAGCGCCAACTCGATGAGTTCAACGCCTTACGATAGGGTGGTCGTATGGTGCCAGATTATGAGACCAAATTTATAGAGCTACTTCGGTATGCCCCGCATCTGAACAGGAAGAAGATGGATATAAACAAGTTCATGACTATCCTTAAATCTAGTTTTCATGCAAAGGTGAGGATCAAAATGCCTCAGTCATTGCACGACATAGTACAATACACCTATTAGATAAGGAAGATTTGACCGTAGAAGTCCGGACAGGACTCCTACAAGACCGTTTGGACTGAAAACATCTAGTGCACAACAACATCAGATGACAACCAGACTAGAACTCTTGGTATCAAGATATGTCTATAGGACCCTTGTTCATGACACCTTGATGATAGGTTCCTTAGCAAAGGGCTCCCTACAAGGGACCACTACGTCCATGACAACACTGCTAGCAGCCTCTATTTAGGCTTGTCAACAGAACATACCAGGATCTTAGGTTGGTGGGCCAACAACTTCTATTCCAGGGCCAGGCGTACTAGAACGTAGGTGGGTGATGGACATGTGGAGAGTCACCTTACCAACAAAACTGTGTGGTTGAAAGTGCCAGAGCAATCGATTCAACAGGACACACTACCGTGGTGAAGATGGGAAAGGCCCATAGGATTCATGACTGTGAAAAATAACTTCCAAGATGAGCGTCATTCCACTATGCTCGAGGCATTAGGTGCCATCACCAAAAGAAATTTTTGTATTTGTTAGACCCCGGTGCCACAGAGAGCTCTAATCCTAGTACCACATTGAAGGGATTTGGGTAAGGGCATTCGACAAGATGAGCTTAGATTCGTCGATGTGGCTTTGGGTACCAACCAGATGGTTGGAGGAAGGGGTATGAACTGTCGCTTTAACCTGGGGATAGTGTAATGAAGTCCAACCTACGTCAAGATATTAAGGTCTTATGACGACATGATCAATATGGACTGGTAGGAATCGCATGATGCGATACTCAATGATAAGATGAGGTGGTTGAGTTAGACCAATGATAAAGGACAGAGAAGTGTGATTGTAGGAAGAAATTGGGGGGGTATACCTGAGGTTCATTTCTTCCCTACAGCTACAAGAGAGCACGTTCAAGGATGAAATTTATAAGCATACTTAGCGCTGAATGTCAAGGGCGTGGCGAAAGGATTAGAAGACCTTTCGATAGTACGAGAGTTTGCGAACGTGATTCCCATCATAATTAGCAGGTGTGCCGCCCAAAGCGAAGATGGAATTTAACATCGACCAAAAGCCTGGAACTGAATCGATGGCAAGAAATCCTTATCGGATGTCGACCCCTGAGTTACAAGAGTTGAAAGAAAAACTGAAGGAATTCCTAGACTTAGGACTTATACATCAAAGTGTATCGCCTTGGATTGTTCCTGTTAATTTCATACAGAAGAAGGATGGTTCATAGAGACTCTTCTTGACTACCATCGAGTATTACTTGATGACATTTTGATATTTTTTTGGATGATGGAAGATCAAGAAGAGATTTTACACTTGGTACTACAGTGTGGTGAGAGAACAAATTTACGAGAAGCAGACGCAAAGCTATCGAGGATTCATTTCTTAGGGCATGTTACCTCCAATGAAGGCTCCATTGTGGATACAACGAAGGTAGAGGCTATTGTGGATTTTCCTACGTCGACGAATGTCCCAGAAGTGCATAGCTTCATGGGTTTAGTGGGATATTATCGAGAGTTCTTCAAAGATAGAAAATCCAATTACAAAATTGCAAAAGAAGAACAAGAATTTTGTGTGGACCGAGAAATACGTTGAATCATTTTGAAGTCTCAAGGAGCTATTGACGACAACGCCAATACTAAAATTCCCTGGCGTGGATGAGGGCTTCTTGGTATGCACTGATGCATCCAAGGAAGGCCTATATGGAGTCTTGAGGCAAGACGGCCAAGTGATCCAGATTTTATGAGTAGAACGAAATGAATACAGATTATTAAGAGGTGTTTAACACAAAATAACAGAGACATAGTAAAACTGGTTTTCTATTCAATAAGGAAATAAGTTGAAACTGTAAAATGCAGTGGAAACAAGCTTGTTGGGATGGTGGTGGCTTATCTTTGAGAAGAGATGTGACGGTTGCGCTCATTCGCAAGAAGATGATTACAATGAGGCTCTGAAGGCCTTTCTACAATAAATAGGAATGCCAAAAATCATAGACATACAAAAACCTAACCCTAGGAGATGAAGCGCCAAAATTCATGTGGGCCCCATCTGGGTAAGTTAGTACATCAACTTCTCGGGGTCGTAACTTTTGCATACGATCTCTGTTTTAGGCTTATGATAGACCGTTGGAAAGGTATTGTCGAGGAGATTCATTTTAGGGGATCAACCATGCTTCAAGCTACAATTGGGAATCTCAATCCCTAAAAACCTTCATTTAGGCCCTCAAAATGGCCCCGAAAGTTAAAACTACTAAAAATAGTAAATTGCCAAAATTGTCAAAAAACTATTTTGAGTCAGTTGCAAGAGGTGGGTGGACATCGATATCCACTTGGATCAATCCTCCCTTATTAGGAAGAAATGGTCTCCATTGTTTTGATTTCCCCCATCAGATGAGGAAATTTCTACTGAATTTGGCCCCGGGTGAGCCACTTGCCTTGGTGCAGAAGCTTCCCTGCTTTGACGACTCGATAAAGTTGGATCCTTTGTTGTCGAGTTCCCTTGATCTATGTGTCCACAATCTGATCATTGGATGCCTATTGTATGCAGTTGGGGTTGAGCTCTGTTTGTGTCAGCTTCTCTGCTACGTCTGAGGTGTCAAATAATGGTGGGAAATAAGGGCGAAGGAGATCCACGTTGAACATTGGGTGCAAGCCAAGGAAAGGAGGAATGTTGAGCTCAAAAGAATTATCCCCTATAGCCTTGGTGATGGTGTACGGTGCATAATTGAGTGGGCGAAGCTTCCGATGGGGTCCTGTAATGCGTTCTTTTTGCAAGTGCAACCAAACTTTGTCGCCAACCTGAAACTTATGTGGCACCCGATGTTGATCATGGTGCTTCTTGTACTTATCATTGGACTTATGTAGGATATACTGAACCTATTTTCGGATGTGCTGGATCCACTCAATGAACCAGGTGGTTTTTTCATCTTCAGTTCGAGCAGGAGATGAGTCGATCAAGGTGACTACAAGGGGAAGTGAAACATCTATGGGACCAAATGGTTGGAATCCCAACCCCACCTGAAAGGGGCTATGGTCGATTGAGCTATGCAGGGCTAGGTTGTAGCTATGTTGGACATAGGGAAGGCTCTCATAACAACCATAAAAACACAGTCATTTCCTCGCTTGGTGGATGGGAGGCCCGACATGTAGTCCATTGAGATGGATTCCCATGATCTGTCAGGAGTAGGAAGAGGTGTGTACATGCCCTATTTCTTAGTGGTTGGTTTGGCAATAGTGCAGGCAGTGCAAGACCTAATATACTTGCTGAATTCCTGTTGAAGTTTCGGCCAGTAAAAATGTTTTTGTAGCATCGCCACTGTCTTTTCGATACCGAACTGTCTTGCCACCCGATCGTAGTGGACTTCCCAGATCATCTTCGCTCGTTCGCTTGATGGAACATAGATATGGCTCAAACGACACAACAACCCATCCTGAAGATGGAAATTATCGACAACTACATTTGTACCCAACATTTGGTAGGTGGTGGCGAATTCTGGGTCTGTCTCATAGATTTTGGGCCATCTAGAGGTCTCATGGTCGCAGGAGTCTAGCACCGTGGTGAGTGCTGCGACTGGCAGTCTGCTGAGGAAATCAACGACACGATTGGTGCTTCCTATTCTATACTTGATGTTGAGGTGGAATTGTTGTAAGTATGTGGACCAATTTTGATGGCGATCATTCTGCAACTTTCCTTGTGTCTGCATGAACTACCATGGCTTATGATCAGTGTGGATGATTGTCTCCTTCCCAAGAATGTAATGTCTCCACTGGTGGCAGGATTGCATAATGGAGTGCATTGACTTGTCGTAAGTAGGTTACTTATGGACAACATCTGATAGCGTTTCACTATGATAGACCATGGGGTGTTCGTGCTGAGTGAGAACAGTGCCCACCACATAGTCTAAAGCATCTGTCTTGATCTCAAAGGGTTGCTGCAGGTCTGGTAGTGAAAGTCTTGGAGTTGAGCACAAGCGCTGCTTCAAATCATTGAACACTTAATGTTGGGACTGGCCCCACACAAATTTTTCCTTACCACCACCCCTGGTTATTTGGCTAAGGGACCATGCAATATGGGAGAATCCCAACACAAACCTGTAGTAGAAATTGGCAATGCCCAAGAAGCTCTGAAGTTTATCGAGTGTGGTTGGGGCTGGCCAATCATGAATGACTTGTATATTATATGGATCCACATGTACGCCATGTTGTCCATGCCGAAGGATCATTTTTCCAAGTTGGCATATAACTTGTGTTGTCGTAGGGTGTGTAGAATGTGTTGAATATGCTACAAATGTTCAGACCAAGTCTTTCTCTAAATGGGAATGTCATCCAGATACACCACTACAAAAGTATTGGCGAATGGTCGCAGGATATCATCCATCATCCTCATGAAAGTGGTTGGAGAATTTGTCAAACGAAAGGGCATGAACAACCATTCAAAAAGGGCTTCCTTTGACTTGAAGGCAGTTTTCCATACATCTGTTTGTTCTATCAGGACTTGGTGGTAGCTAGACTTCAAATCAATCTTACTAAAGTATTTGGCCCTTATGAGTTGATCAAGGAGGTCGTTGATTTGGGGAATTGGGTACTGGTTTCTAAATGTGATTTTATTCAGAGCCTGATAATCAATGCAGAGTCACCAGGTTCCATCTTTCTTCTATACCATCATGATTGAGCTCCCACAAGGTGATGAGATGGGATGGATGTGCCCCTTGTGGAGTAGTTTTTGGATCTATTTCTTTCTCTCCTCATTCTCTAATAGAGAGAGATGATAGACTGGATGATTGGGTAGTGATGTGTCGGTGGTCAGATCAATGGGGTGCTTGACCTGGCAGTGTAGAGGTACACCGGTAGGTGAGGAGAAGATATCTGAGTATTCTTCCATGAACTTATCTACTTTCTTCTGCTGTGTGGAGAGGTCGACCGCAGAGACCCTGGATGTGGTTGTGATCTTTCGCTTATTCTGAGAGAGAATGACGAAGAAGACACAATTCCCCGTCTGAGAGATGACCTTCCTACATTTCTTAGTAGAGATCAAGGAAATAGCACTAGGTGGGACTGCCTCGGGTATCCTGTACGATTTCTTGTTCAAAGTAATAATAACAGTACGAGGCCTAGACTCATATACAACATGACGTTTCCATAAATAAGGTTGGCCCAAAAGAACATCACAAACTTCGAGAGGATAAACATCACACAATACCTAATATTTGAAGGGCTTGATGTCGTACAACAATCGACACTGTTGGCTGACGCGGAGATCGCTTCCTTAGCAGAGCCGTCCAATGGTGTAGGGTTGTGGGTGCGGTGTTGTCGGTAGGGCCAGCTGCTTGAAAACCTCTGCTGAGATGATGTTCTTTTGGCTATTGCTGTCCACAATGAAGTGAAGCGGTGTGTCTTTTATCCATATCTGTGAATGGAAGAGGCGTTCTCCTTCTTCTGATTCGTATGGTTCATCGAGCCAAAGCTTGGTGGATGAAACGGTGGCACTGGGTTCTGCATCAATGATTTGTCTTCCCCTTTTTGTTTCTGGCTCAGAGTCTGAACACGCATCTGATTCCGAGGCTTTCACTTCAGCCACCAGTGACTGCTTTGAGTGGAATTTAGCAGTGTTCTGCCAATGGCTCTTATGGAAGTCGCACCACTTCCCGGTATCTTTCTTTGTCTTTTTGATGTCCTTCTTTGCTTGCATCTTGGAATGGTTGTCCTAATACTATCCATATTTTCTCTATCCTTTGTTCTGTGGGTTGGGGCTGCCCTTTCCTGGATTTTGTTGTGAGGGGTTCCCAGGTCCAAATTGTCATGTCTTTTGTTTGAGATTCTGCTCGATTTTGATGGCATATCGGTAGGTCGCGCCGAAGGATGGGATGTCGAAAAATTCCATTTCGGTCTGGATGTATCTATGTAGAGCATCATGATACTTGAACACCAGATGTCGCTCTAAATATTTTATACCCAACTTGGTGCACAAGGTATGAAAGATATTCGTGAAATCTGGCACTGCTTAGTCTCTTTGTTGCCGCAGTGTGGTCCATTTGGCATAGAAGTCATCATAACTTCTGACAGGGTAGTATTGTTCCTTAATAGCATCCCTGAAGGAATCCCACGTGGTTGTGACTATAAATAGTGAGGGTTCCTATGTTTCCTTTTGTTCACAGAAAGTTTCCCACCAATCTTTGACATGGGGAATGACTTTGAGGAGCGCAAAAGTAATATTTTCTCTATTCGAAAAGTTGTGGACAGAAAAATACCCTTTTAGTAGATTCAACCACTTGTCTACAACATCTGTGTCTATCTGACTTTCAAATATAGGAATATCAAAGTTTATTTATACCTTGAAGGGGGTGGCACCTCCGCTCGAAAAAGATGCGTCGCCTATTGGTAACCGTCCAAGCAGGGATGATTTTAAGGATGGAAATTTATTTTAAAATGTAGAAACCTTGGCGAATCTCATTAATCCTTCATATGCCAATTATAAATGATTGGCGATATTTTTGTAAAAATATTCAAATTTCTAAGTATTTTTTATATTTTTTATAAAATTTTGGCGATTTTTAAGTTAAAATAATCTTATCCTATAGAATTTGGGCGAATCATTTTTAAAATAGTGAATCTCGTTTTTGGAAAAAACATGGAAAATTATCTCATGAGCAAAATTTAGCCCCTAAAATCATCCATGCGTCTAAATATTTGCGTGAAACTATCCATCATCTCGTTCCTTTGTTGCGTAAGGGATTCCTCAATCAACAGTTTGAAAGGATCTCCTATCCCGTCATATTTCTTTTCTCCTTCCATGAGAGGTCGCTTGGGTGTGTGAGAGATTTTGTCCTCAAGATAAACAAGCTCGAGACCCAACTCTTTGTACTCTGACTCATTGGGGACATGCATTAAGACGACAAGGAGCAGACGACTCTGATACCACCGATCTGGATTTTATGAGTAGAAGGAAATGACTACAGATTATTAAGAGGTGTTTAACACAAAATAACAGAGATACAGTAAAACCAGTTTTCTATTCAATAAGGAAATAAGATGAAACTGTAAAATGCAGTGGAAACAAGCTTGCTGGAATGGTGGCAGCTTATCTCTGAGAAGAGATGTGATGGTTGTGCTCATTCATAAGAAGATGATTACAATGAGGCTCTGAAGGCCTTTCTACAATAAACAAGAATTCCAAAAACCCTAGACATCCAAAAACCTAACCCTAGGAGATGAAGCGCCAAAAGTCATGTGGGCCCTGTTTGGGTAAGTTAGTACATCAACTTCCCAGGGTCGTAACTTTTGCATACGATCTCTGTTTTAGGTGTATGATAGCCTATTGGAAAGGTATCATCGAGGAGATTCATTTTTGAGGCTCAATCATTCCTTTGTTTATCATTGAGAATCTTGATCTTGAAAAACCTTCATTTACGCCCTCAAAATGGCCCCGGAAGTTAAAACTGCTAAAAATAGTAAATTGCCAAAATTGTCAAAAAACTATTTGAGACAGTTGGAAGAGGTGGGTGGCCATCAATATCCAACTAAATCATTGAGTGTTCGCTTACATATGGAGGAAGTTAAAGAAGCATGAGGAGAACTACGTGACGCATGATTTGGAGTTGTTAGCCATCGTGTATGCCCTGAGAGTGTGGAGACACTACTTGATTGGATGAAAATTCAAACTAAAAATGGACCACTGTGGTTTACAATACCTTTTTATCCAAAATGACTTCAATGCTCGGCAAGGGCATTGGTTAGAACTGCTTATCGATTATGATTTGATATTTCCTACTTAAAAGGAACAATGAACAGAGTGGCATATGCGTTGAGTCGAAGACCATGCATATTTTTAGTGATACATATTCAAAGGAATCTACATGAAAGGATTCTAACTATAGCGTGACGTTGACTGGTATAGAGAGGGTAAGGAAATTTTCGTAAAAGACACCATGTTGGTACCAAAATTGAGGGTTATATTGTGGACAATGATGAATCTTTGAGATATAATAGCTGGATTTATTTACCTCCCAATGACCAATTGATAAGATTTGATATTATGAGAAGCTCATGGAGTAGTATACATGGCTCATCTATGAGTCATGAAGATGAGGACCGACCCTAAAGCCCTTATTCTTCTAGAAGGGATAAAGGTGGACATTGTCAACTACGTGGTGAGATGTCTATAAGGTCAGAAGATGGAGGTTGAACATAGACATCCAATAGGATTTCCATGGCCACACGTCATTCCATAATCGAAATGGGAGGTCATTTCGATGGAATTCACTGTTGAATTGCCATTGACGACAAGGAGGCGTGACCCGATTGTCATGAAAATTGACACTCTAACGAAGAGTTCACATTTTTTCCCTATGCGTACGACGCATCAGGAGCCAATTATAGCTAGAGTTTATATCAAAAATATTTTGAGACTGTCAGATGTACGAAAGGAATCATATTCGATAAGGGATTCGGTGTTTTCAGGAAGTTTTTGGATGAGTTTCCCAAGAGGAACTGGGAACACCACTAAACTTTAGTACAACATGTCCTTGAGATAGACAAGTTGACCGAAGGAATGAACCAATTTGGGAAGATTGTGTTGCATATGAGTGTGTTGGACTAACAAAAACGTTGAGAATAGTCCTGGCCGTTGGCCGAGTTTGCATGCAACAAAAACCTTCAAACTACCATTAATATGGCACCATTTGAGTTTATTTATGGGCAATTGTGTCAGATTCCTTGAGTTGGGATCGACTTGAGGATGGGTTCCTGGTAGGACCTCAAGTGATCCAAGAATTGAAAGAACAATTACAACCATACGAAAGGGGATGAAAGAAGCGCAGGATCAAAAGAAGGGTTTTCCTATGTGCATTGAGTCGACCATAATTATGAAGGGCCTAATGGCTAGTCGTGCCTCAATCTTTGAGGTGTTGCGCGATGTTTATCTTGTATCCATGTGTGACTTTAGGTCAGTGACCCTACGCATGAGATTGAATAAGTTCTTGGTGGATGTTGGGAGAAGGTGTGCTCATGAAAAGGCCAATCTGATTTATGGACCATCGCATTCGACAACTACGATGTCAAATAGTTGATCAGGTCAACATATAGTGGAACAATTATAGTCTGCACTGAGCTACCTGTGATGACGCCTATGTTATGCGTCAATAGTTTCCATTTTGGTTTGATGGTGAGACTTTTAGATATTGTCAGATACTTTATTTTTCATTTGTATACAGTGAAACCTCGGGCCAAAGTTTAAAACAAGGGGGTGTATGTAACATCCCTCTCTTGCGCACGCTGATGTGACTTATTCTTTAAGCACACTTGCATGCAAGTGATCTGGTTCATTATATGAGTGATTGCTTCGCTTATGGATTTTGATGATGAGATTGTGATTTATGATGTTATGTTATGTTATTATGTATAGAAAGGTGATAGTAACTGGGTTCTCCTAAGTGTGTAGGACTCTTGATAGGTTGAGGATGTCGACGACATCAGTTGAGCTCCTTGGACTCTGGATCGAGTCAGGGAGTGGACTATTTATGGTTTGCGTATTTATTTTATTGCGTATGTGACATATGACTGATATGATATGATGATGTTTATGGATCACTAACATTTTTGTTGATGGATGCAGGCTGATGATAGATTTCTAATCAGACTCACATTTGGAGTAGAGGGGTCACGTATGACAACCAGAGATATTGATGGAGAGGTGTGGCAGCAGCCCTGCCATAACCTACTAGCACTCTTGTTGTGGCTCAAACTATAGGTTAACGATTAACTAGTTTGAGAGATCCACGATGTCATGAGGGCAGGTTGTGATAGTTTCTCATGATGATTCTAAGGGGTGCGTAATAAGGAAAGGTGCTTATTCCTTAGAGGCCCTTAGTCTCCCACAAGGTCACCTGACGGAGTATTGACTCCGGGGATTTGACGTTTACCAAAATCATTCAAAAGACAAGTGGCACCCTTAGGGCATGTAGTGCGTCTTGAAGGGCATATCACGCAAATGAAATAGGAATGCAAGCAAGTGGGACCCTTGAAGCACGTAGTGTGTCTTGAAAGTCACGTCGCAATTTTTAACTTTAGTAAGTTAATAAACCTAGTACCTAGACAACTATGCCTCCTTAGGACCTGGTCGACCTTAAAATGAATGATGGTATGAGTAAAGTTTAATAAGTAATTTTCCCTTAAAAAAACTATCGCCAAGCCTAGTGAATTTAAAACGTAGTTCTAAGTAGAACATGTGAACAAAAAAAAAAAATGGACATATAACAAGAAGGGGGGTTAAAGAAAATTCTAACATTAATAATTGAAATGAAATTTTAATGAAGGATTAAATTATTAAATGGGTAAATTGTTGTTTATATCTAAACTTATTAAATCTGAACTAAGAAGAAAAGGGGGAAACTTAAGGAAAAGGGGAATGTCTAACATAGTAGGGAATCTAGTCTTTGAAACCTTCTAATTGTGAACTCAACTAAGTTTTAAGAAATGAGTGAGTCATTTAAGAAATGTAAGGGAATAAAGGGACACGGAGGAGTATTTTTAGGAACGCTTTTTGTAAATGTGTTGAACCTGGATAGAATAGATCTAGCTAGAAAATACTACACACATTTGCAGAGAGAAATTGAGAAAGAAGAAACAAGAGAGGAAGAATGGAAGAATTCTCATTAACCATATTCCACACTCAAAGAGTGAATAATTTACAATATATATATGATACATGAGTAACTAATGAGCCATAGTGGTGGTCTAGATTGATCTGGACACACACCAACAGTTATGGGAGTCAACTGCCACCTAGCTGAGTTAACTAGTCAACTAGTCTTCAGTTAACTGACTGAACAAAGAGTAGTGAGTTGGTAATGATCCCAATATTGCATGGTGACAAAACCAATGCAACATCTAAACTCAACTCAACTAGTCAAACTGAAGTGTCAAGTGAAAGAGAATATTCTCCAGGTGGAATACTCTCCCCTAAAATATAAGAGAATGGATAATGACTAATTATGAATAATAAACAAGGAATAACCTTAGGAAAAATAAATCCTAGGTGTGTGTGAAGTAACTCCAACACCTCCTCTGAACATCACTATGGTGAAAATAAAGAATGGGTCTCGGCTACAAGGCCATGTTAGGTACCCAAATACAAAAGATACACTGAACTAAATGAGGAAAGAGGGAAAACCTCATGGGAACAAAACCCCCTCTCAAATTACAATGCATAAAATAAAAAATGATAAGGAACAAAAGGCAGTGGCTAAGCAACCATGTCCTTCATTCCAAGAAGACCTCACAACTGTGTAAGTTTGTGCTCTTTGAATATTTTGTTGAAGATGTAGATGTTTTCACGGATCTGATGAAGTATATGCATCATTGATATTTCCACACATATCCACTTTATCTTCTTGTAATGAATAATATCCAAATAAATTTTGGATGAAATTTTGAAAACCGTGCGACCGTTTCCAGAAAAACGTCGAAATTTTGTTGATTTTAAAACAATCATAACTTCACTTTCCGGACTCCATTTCGGACGATGTTTTTTTGAAATTGTATATTTTTCAGAGAGGAATTCAAATATCCAATTGGTTTATGCAAATGGTGCTCATAAAATATCAAAATTGAGTCTGATGGGCGCGGCTCCCTTTTTGTCCCCTGAGATGCATGCATGGTGCATGGAAAAGTGTCTACATGTGACTCCTGAGATGCATGTCATATATCTTCCATATGAATTTCAGAAAACAAATCTGAAATGGAGTAGACATCATCTTCAATTAATAGAATACAAATTTCTACAAATACTTTTGTAGAAGACTCTTCATAATAAGAGGCTTGATCTTCTGATGGCTTCTTTTCTGACTCTATCTGTTCGACCTCCTGCATGAAATCTTCACAATATTCTTTATTCCCAAATAGAACCTTTAATCTGGTCCATAATTCATTTGGAGTTAATCCTTATGATTCTTCATATACTTGATGGAAAAGTTTGGGAGAAACAAACATGCCGATACTTCCTATGGCCATATCTTGTCTATTGAGAAATTCATTTTTCTCATCAACATAATCAGGATCTACTTCTATTTCCATGGTTATTTGGTACAACCTTCTACATGTAAGATGAACCATAATTTTTGGCTTCTATTCCAAATAGTTATGAGGCGTGAGAAGTATTTCCGGCAAATAATCCATCTTTTTGTTGTCTTCAATCTTTTGTACCTGCAAAAAAAGATTTGGTGTAGCTTTTGCTTAGCAATCCGTCAGCTCTGATAACATGTAAATGTGTTGAACCTGCACATAATAGATCTAGCTAGAAAATACTACACACATTTGCAGAGAGAAATTGAGAATTAGATTATTAGATTACAGTCACAGGTTATGGAGAATTCGTATGAACTCTATTACACAGTTAAATCTTAATAACCTATGCGCGTAAATAACCTCAACATGGGGTTTTGTTTCCTTTATTTTGTTTACATACAGCAAGATAAAGTAAGAAATGGGAATTCGTGTTGAGATTTGGAGAGCTCGGGGATTTTGTTCCCTTATTTTTGTCACTATATATTGCAGAATTTTAACACAGTTAGTTCTCTTTCAGTTAACATCGTTTAGTGACTTGTAATACGGATTAAATTAAATGAGAATATAATTCAGATAGAATTATATTTTTCAGATCAGATTATATTCAGTTGAAAATCGTTGAAAATCGTTTTAAAAAAGAAAAAATGATATTCGAGTTACCTTTTGTTACAAATTATAATTATAATTTATTTCGTTACACTTGAATTCAGTTATCCGTACCACTAATTTCTATTAAAGCTTTAGGGTGATTGTTTCGAATTAAGATGATCAACTTGTGCTCATGACCTTCGCCTTCAACCTTAGTTGCTAGATGGATAAAATTTGGTGCACAAGAGGAATAATAATATTATTTCCCATTTAAACCATAGTCCTGGAAGATACCATTTCGTTATATTTATGCACGCTCGTTGTAATAATTAAAATTGATTTCACCGCTTGGATACTGATGCGCGATCATTGTAAAACTTATATTTTATTGTGCAACTTAGATATTGATGCGCGATCCTTGCAGAACTTATATCTTATTCCGCCACTTAGATTGTGTGGCGAGATAATTGTATTACTCAAATTCCATTTCTCCACTTATTTGATGATATGTGAGCGCTTATTTTACTTATATTTTATTCGCCTCTAATCGATGTTAAGTTTATACCTTGCGCGCACCAATGTGTATGTATCCCATGTCGTTTTGGAGTGGCTTCTTGTCCTTATAAAATTTGATGGTTAGCTCCTGACTTCTGCACAATTGAAAAACATTGAATCTAGTTACCCTGCGTCGATGTTAGCATAATGGATTGGGGTGTTTTTGCTTATAGATTTCATATAATGCATGACAGTGAAATTCCTGTACATTTTGCACGTTGGGTTTTATGTCATGAATGAAGGATTATAATTGTTTATGTTTTTTCCTTAGTTACTATTGCGCTTGTTGCAATGTGGTGGCATGATTCCTTATGATTGGATCATTACACGTTTTGATCGATAAGTGAGTATGATAACGTGGCTTGGGTCATGTGCTTACCCCAACAATGAGGAGGTTGATTATTGTAATTATTGTAGTGAAAATTACATTGCAACGCATGATGGTGGACATTTTATGTCTAGCTTGCCATGGAATGTTTTGTTACATGAGTCGGTTTATTAGAGGTTGGTGGCACCTTGGTGATTGTTGATGATGAACAATGATGATGTGTCGGTACTTTGTCTTAAATGTTATTAATGCATTCTATTGCTTCCTTAGCATATGTGAATGATGAGTCAATGATATTTCTTTCCTTGTGATATTTAATTTTCCCAACGCAACAATTCGCATTTGAAAAAAACAAATTACCTATTGTTTATCACTCTTGTTGTCGTAACGACTGGGATTGTTACAATGTTTATGTTAGCATAC
>SNQJ01S0012497.1:33791-45239 GCA_010110895.2 Picea sitchensis
GAAACCTGCGGGGATAAAAAATCCAACCATGTTAAGGGTTGGTGTGGCTCAGGCCGGGTGCGATCCCCGGGTGATTTTGACGGCTTAGATGCCCCTGAGTCACAGTTTCTCAAGCCACAGGTTAATCGCGTAGCCAACAGGTTCCACACAAATTAACAAACAAAAAAAAAGAAAATGGTGTTTTATTTATTAATTAATTTATTTTGGATTTTAAATTTACTTTAAAAAATTAATAAATTGAAAAATAAAACTCCACATCCATGTTTCTTTTTTTCTTTAAAGAAAAAAAACACATTTTTTTAAAGCAAAAAAAAACATACGCATTTTGATAAGTGTAAAGAAAAAGATAAGCATTGTAAGATAAGAACAAATTCTCATGAGCTCCATAGCGAGCCTAGGCATTGGTCAATTCATAAAACACCCTAGGACAAAAGAGTGTGTCACCTTTGTGACACTAAGAAGGTTGAAGATGAAAAACACTTTCCCTTATATCGTCCATCCTATACCCAAATTAGATCTCAATTTCAAAATATTTGTCACACTACCAACCTCCCTAACTTCTTAACTCAACAAAACTATGGTGATCTTGGAAAACTTCTCTTAATGCTTTTCGAGCACAGAAACAAAATTATAAATAATTGCTAGAAATCCCTCTTAAGGTCCGATAGACCAATTGAGTCTCAAAGTATGTTCATCATCATCATCATCATCATATATTTATAATGTTATATGTTTTATGTTAGATATTTTATATGTTATATATTATTTTATATGTTTATGTTATATTTTATATGATTATGTCATATTAATGTTATATTTTTTAATGTTTTTAATGTTATATGTTATTAATATTTTTAATGTTATATGTTACTAATGTTATTAATGATATTAATTTTATCTTTTTAATGTTTTTTTAAATGTTATATGTTTTTTTTTTGCTAGATTGTCCATGACCTGTGAGACTAGCCTGTGGCTTGAGAAACCGTAACTCGGGGGTATCTAAGCCATTAAAATCACCTGGGGATCGCACCCGGCCTGAACCACACCAACCCTTAACATGGATGGATTTTTTGTCCCCGCAGGTTTCGAACTGATGACTTAACATAATGGAGTGCCTTAACAACACACTCTATCACCAACCGTCCTATACCTCGAGGAATTAAATGTTATATGTTATTATTAGTTTTTCAATTTTTTTTTATTTGTTTAAAAAAAATTACTTTTTTTTTCTAATAAAAAAGGGTGTTTTTTCATTAAACTTTGTGTGATTTTCATTTAAAAATTGTGTATTTTCATTAAATAAGACAATTTTCCATTTTATTTTATTTATTTTTCATTAACAAATCTATTTTTGCTAGAAAATGTGTGTTTTTTTCCTATAAAAATAAATAAATAGAGAAATGTGTTTTTTTTTCTTTAAAGAAAAAAATAAATATGTATGTGGAATTTTCTTTTTCAATTTATTTATTTTTTAATGTAAATTTTAAAAATAGTCCTCGAGGTGTAAGACAGTCAGTGACAGAGTGTGTTGTTAAGACACTCTATGATGTTAAGACATCGGTTCAAAACCTGCGGGGACAAAAAATCCAACCATGTTAAGGGTTGGTGTGGCTCAGGATGAGTATGATCCCTAAGTAATTTTGACGACTTAGATGCCCCTAAGTTGCGGTTTCTCAGCCACAAGCTAGTCCCACAGGTCATGAACAAACTAGCAAAAAGAAAAAATTGATTAATAAATCAAATACCACTTTTGATTTACAAATTAATTTGAAGTTCTTTGTTTGGGATAGTACCCGTTTGGGACAGTACCCGTGATCAAGGCGACTGTTTCAATTAAGTCTCAATTTTAACACCAAAAATAAGAAGGGTGCAACTGGTAGCATCACTTGTCGATTTGAGGATCAATTTTATGGAATGGTATTATTGTCAATACAATCATTGTGAAGATTGTTTCAATTAAGTTGCAATTTTAATACCTTGCAAAATAAAGGTACTATCGGTAACACCATTTTTTGAAACGGGGGTAAAAAGTGTGACCTCTAAAAAATAAGAACTCTGGAGAGTTCTCGTTAAGTTGATAACTTTGTTAAAAATGGAAAAGACATTTGGAATACTCAAGGACATTTATGCTTCAAAACAATATTTATGTTTTCTCATTTTATGTAAAAAAGAGAAAAAAAATTGTTACAAACACAAAGGTGCATAAAATCGTATTCAAATATCAATCAATTAGCTTTGAAAAATAATAAGAAAATAAAATTTTCGAAATAAAAAAATAAAATATGTGGAATAAACTACATTATTAGTAAATCATTCTCATATAATTTCTTGTTGCAAATACATATTATCACTAAAATAGTTGTTGTGAACAAAAGTCACTAGTTAACTTTTTTGGAAATTTGCAAGGGAAAACATATAATTAAAAGAAAAATTAACACATTAAATGACACTAAAAAAAAAATGAAAACAAATGTCATTAGAAAGATAACAAATTCCTTACAAATTGTTTTTACGTACAACAAAATTATCAAGGCGTGTATGAGTTTTGATGGATTCAATATCAAAAATATGTAAAATATCATATTTCCAATGCCACATGTCAATAGAAAACATGACACATCTTCAATTTAACCTCGCTTCCTTGGGATATGTCCTAGAATATGGTTAGGCTACCTCCTAAGCCCCCCAACCTCATCTATATTGATGATCATTTTCTTGTCCATCGTGTCAAGGTTATTTCTAGATCTTAACCTAATACTATTCCTATCCCAATCGAGTCTCTTCCAAACTGCCCTCTCCAATTATATTTCAATCTTCTTAGTCTCTTCTAAATCAATATTCCATTGTTTGAGCTATGTCTAAGAAAAATGTTGGCATCTCCATTATGGTGTCCTTCAATATTATCCCAATCAAATCAGCATAATCATCTGAACCTTGGTTGAGTTCTCCTCGAAGCTTATCCCCTACAAGGTCCTTCTCTCCCTTTTTTATTTATCTAATATTCCCCCTAATGTTGAACAAAATTCTGGTTCTTTCCTACCCCTTTTTCATTGAGATCCATCACCAAGATGTTGACATTAATAAAATAGTCATCAACCTTAAATCTGTCATCCTTAATATGATTGTCAGTCCTCTATCCCAAACCTTGTGATTCATCAACCTTTTAGTTCTTAGTTGGACCTACATGGGATTTAAAGAATCTAAAACTAAACCTATCTAGTTGGACCTACATGGGATTTAAAGAATCTAAAACTAAACCTATCACATAAATGGATCTCCCCTTAACTAAACTATCCCAATACGCATAGTGGAAACACTCCAACATCAATAAAGGATAAACCAAAAATTAACAATGTAAAAAACAAATAATTGGGAGACCCTGCACACCCAAGGATAGAGTTTCACATGAAAATTCTAAATGGAGAAATACATATCCATGCAATAATACTAAAGAGAGTAATGTTTTGTATTGAGTTATGAATTATAAATTAGAATATGAAATAACCACTTAATTTCACTTACTATTTCTAAGCATGTTGTACTTATATCCTAACATATATATAATTCAACATATATATAATTCAATGTTATGGTGATCCATAATCTATACATGGCAATAGATGGTAGTATTTAATATCTTTGCAATTTTCAAAAATTAAACCTTACAAATAATTATATTGATTAAAATATTCACAAATAAAAAAGATATTATGGTGTTTTAAAATACTCAAGTATACATATCTTCCCAAGTATACTTCCATGCAATTTCATCATAAAGGTTAATTATATTGATTAAAATATTCACAAACAAAAAAGATATTATGGTGTTTTAAAATACTCAAGTATACATATCTTCCCAAGTATACTTCCATGCAATTTCATCATATGCAATTTCATCATAAAGGTAACTATTGATAAATGAATGTAACTAATTTACACACTAAATAATTTTTCTGAGAATTTTCAAAGGGAATAATTATTAGCACATAAATTCCAATAATTTTTTTTAATTAAATTACATTAATTGGGAGACTTTGTTTGTCAATGAACTTGCATCACTTGTCTAACCTTTTTCAAATGCATTGGGACTTTGCAACAACTTTACTCAATTTCCATAATTCCAAAATTTGCATCAACTTTTTTGGAGCTTGTCGATCATTGGATTGACCCACTAGTTAACCACCCTGCCAATACTTGTGGGTATTCTTCTTCGCTGAGATCCCCTAAGCTGCAACGGGTTGTATAGATACTAATACCACTAGCAAGTGATTGATGTTCAAGCTTGCACTCTTAGAGGTTCTCACCTAAAGATCACATCAATATCCAAACTCTCGATAAAATTGTTGAATATCTATTTTCCTTATGACAACCCTCCAACCATAGGGTGTAAAGGAATGAAAAGTCCTCTCCTTCTCCCCAAGACCTTGTTTTTATAACATGCCCAAGTGCACGTGAAATTACCAATTAAAATTTAAAATAAATCATTTCCCTCACCGAGTTTTCTTGACTTCTTAAAATTACTCTTTGGAATTTTCTTATATTCTGTTGATTCTTACAATTTCTCCTAGATGTTTCTTAGTTTTTCTTGACTCTTATATTTTTTCCTAGATGTTTCCTAATTTTTTTTAACTTTTATAATTTTCTCCTAGATGTTTCCTATCCTTTTTTTACTACTTTCTTTACTTAAATCTAGCCTACATTTTTTTTTCTTACTAATCAATTTAAATTAAGATTCTTCTTCCTAACTTTTCTTAATTACTTAATAGTTCTTGGGAAATGAATTTTTCCTATTAATTAATTAGTTAAAAGAAAACATGCACAACTTAATAACCTATGCTTTCGTTCTTATTTTTTTTATTTTACTTTCGCTTTACTAAGAATGGTTACCAATGAAGGATGTTAATTATACCATTGTTTAGTTTCTCTTTCTAAATGAATGAGAATAATTATTATTTTCCTTTAATTAAAATTCCTAAGAATAGTTTTTCTAAGAATAGTTCTCTTTGTATTATGCATTTAAATTATTTGTCACTTTTACTTTCATTTCAATTTCCATAAGGATACTAAGGGTGCCATGCACACCATTCCCTTCAAGATTTATTTGATGTAATTCAAGGGTGCCATACATACATGCCCTTTAAGTATCCAACCTTAAGCAATGGGAAAATTGGCGCAATTGTGGAAACATCGTTAACTCATGTCATTTAACTTATTGAGAGACTGATGGATTTTGAGGAATAAGGCTTACACCTTATTTGATGCCCATCAGTTAGTCCTCATTAGTGACTGAATCAGTGGCCTACTTTCACGACAACATGTAACTGCTAAGTAAAAGTGTCCTATGCTTTTCAACTCTGGCCATGGTAGAAGTGATAGTAGGTGGAAGCAGTGATGTTTCTCCACCTTTCCTGGTAGTACCCGGTTTAACTCTATACAACCTTGTTACCCATGTGTGGGTTGAATCGGAAAGCATATTCCCTATGCCTGCATTCACTAAATTTTTTTGCCCATATTTTTCATCATTCAAATCAATTATACAGAACATATTCATAAGATAATTATTACTTCCTGACTAAATACAGAGTCTCAATTCTTGTCAATGGTTTTTCACATCAACACACTTTTATAGTTCCCTACCACACTAGGAAAACCATTAGTAATATCTGTAGTAGTAAAATCCAAATCTCATGTAAAAATCATCCGAGGATTTTACCATTAACATTATTTTCATCATATCAGTACATAAAATATTTATCTAATCATCACATGAAATTGATTTAACCAAATCAACATTCTCAAATTTACTCAATCATGTTTAAAATTCAGTCACATAATTGTAATAAGAATCAATAATTGATTTGTTTGTGAATCAAACACCCTCAAAGAATAAGTTTGGTTATAATAGTAATAAGGTAAAATAAAGGCACTACACCTACTCACTAACTTAGTGATGACTCATTAATAATATCAACTTAGTGATGGGGCTAAGTGACATTACAAAAAAAATATCCCATGTACAAAATATGTTATGAACATGTACACTAAAATAACCTCCCTCTTAAATAATGTTTGTACTGAAATCTATCTATATTCCTATTACTAATCACTTATTCAATTCTTGTATAATAAAAGTAGACCTACTCATATAAAAATGACCTTTATTAACATATTGGTCATTACTAGCTTATGGAACCCAAAACTAACAAATGAAAAAAGGACATGAATTACATCCATAAGTCTTCTTGTCATTGGTTGGATTAGGAGCACAATATGTTCTTCCCTAATGATATAGTTTGAGCTCAAAGCATAAGAAAGAAGTAGATAAAAATACAACCAATAACCAAAGTCATTCTCTTTTCCTTGCATCAATAAGATAGAGGCATACACAATATCTCACTAATTTGGGACCATGTCACTCCCTACCTTCTTGGTCCTATGTCCTCAAAGTCGTAGTAGAGATCGACATTGGTAATGATTAAAAATTTATTAATGGAATCTTGGGACCTATTAATTCCATTATTATGTTTATGTTCATGGTTCTGTTCTACTAAAGAGGAATGTATAACAATTTTTTTTTCCATGACGTGTTCCATGAGAATGGGCTCCTCTTAGATAATTTGTTTCTCGTTAACTTCAATGAGTGTATTCTCTCTTCAATGAGTGTATTCTCTTGTAAGTCCCCTTCATAAGAAGGTTCACCATTCTATACACTAGGATATTCATCAGGAAGAGGAAGAGATCATTAGAAGAGAAGCTATGGAATCATGCTTTCCTTTTCTAAATCAGATTGACATGGATATTCATCATAAATAGGAATACAATCAGTGAAGACAAGATGAAAGTGATCATATTCACACCATTTGAAATTATCTCCATGCCATTCTTCAAAATTATATTCCATATCTAACCATGATTATATCTCATTATGATATTTAATATTTACAACAAGTGCCATACAAAATCTATTACATACATCCAAGATTATTTTCATTTCTTCTTTTGAATATTCCATTATAGGGTTTTAATAAAAAACAAAATATTACCTTGATTATGGCTTTCCCATTTCTGCGAGGGTTTTTGAAGCTGAAATTGTATGACAAATTGTATATCTTGTAACCCATTGAATATTATTCAGATATATCATATACTATATTAAATTGAAGCTATGGAAGATCTCTATCTAATGCATTTGGTATGGCTTCATTCTGGGGTATGTATCAAAAGTTATATGATTTATAACAACCATAATATAGTAACTATAGTTTTATAAAAAACAAAACAAAATAATAACATTTTTTTAATCTACGACACCTTGTTCATATGACCTCTGATTTGAGCATTTTTTTTTTTTTTAAATTGTATACAAAATTTATTATATTGTAGATCCAAAATTAATTTATGAAAATTATTTGGAAATTTTTAGAAACTATTATGAAATTTGTGGACAACTTTCATAATAACACCTCTCCAATAAAATAATGGTGAGTCATCAATTCATATAACTAACAACTACCCACTAACTTAATGATGACCCATTAATAATCTCAACAAACTTAGTGATGGAGCATAAATGAGCTTATAAAAAAAATATTCCATGTACAAAAGATGTTGTGTATATGTACACAACATTAATCCTCAAGCCCGAAACCATGACACATTTTTTTCATCAAATACGAGGTTGCGTACAACTTTATTGTTAGATTCACTTGGTTGGATGCTATGATAGTGATTTTTTGGAAATTATTGGGAGAACTATTGTTCCCCATGAAGTTAATTTACTTGTATATTTAAGAGTGATATGTTACCATTATCCTTAGTGTGAAATCCTTCCCCTTAGGTTCAATCCTTTTTCACCTATGCATTCCTTTATAGGCCCATCTACCACTTAGTCCCCCCTTCTCAAGGATAATCCTCCTCCACTTCTAATCCAGATTATTTTCTGCACAAAATGAGAGCGGAGATATAATAAAGAAATGCACAGAGATATCGAGGATATTCAATAATATAACATAAATGTATGAGAGATGCAACCATAAACACAAAGATATAGTAATACACGATTTCAATTAATGAATGAAATGTACATAGACTGTAAAAATACAAAGTAAAAGACTCACTAGAATGGTGGCAGCCTATCTCTGAGAAGAGATGTGATGGTTACTCACATTCAGAAGAAGATGATTTTTACAATGAGGCTCCAAAGGCCTTTTTATCATAAATAAAATCCAAAACCCTAACCCCGGAAGATGAAAAACCAACAATTTTGCGGACCCCGTTTTGGGTAGTTTGGTGTATCAACTTCTCGAGGGCGTAACTTTGGTATACGATCTTCGTTTTGGGTGAATGATAGCTCGTTGGAAAGGTATCGTCGAGGAGATTCATTCAGGGGGATCAATAAGACCCTTTGCCTATCATTGAGAAGCTCGGTCCCAAAAAACCTTCATTTAGGTCCTCAAAATGGCCCATGAAGTTTAAAACTACTAAAAATAGTAAATTACCAAAATTGCCAGAAAATTGTTTTGAGCCAGTTGGAAAAGGTGGGAGGCCACCGATATCCACCTAGATCAATCCTCCCTCTGTAGGAAGCAATGGTTTCCATTACGTTGAGTGCCCAGGGGAGAGGGAAAAATGTTTGTTGGATCTGCATCTTGATGAGTTGCTTGCCTTGTTGGAGAAGTTGCACCGCTTAGCTTGTGGAAGGTTGTCACAAAATTGTTGCTGGCGGAGTTGTCTTTGTTCAACCATTAGGGATATCTGATATGACTGTGTGCAGAAGGAATCTTTGCGTTTTTCTAGAATTTTTTTGACTTTCCTCTGTAGGATAGAAGGTGATTGGGTCGAGGCTGTAGTGGTTGTAGTATCCTTCTATTCCCCTTTTGAACAGATTGTGAAGAAGATGAATTTTGTAGTATGAGATACTAGCTTGAAACATTGTTTAGGTGGGTCAATAGTTGGAACTACCTCTGGTATTATGTAGAGATGACCCCCTAGAGTAATAATGAAAATACGGGGTCGAGACTCATAAATATCATGGTACTTCCACATATATGGCTAGCCCAACAAAACATCACATACATCCAATGGGGAAACATCACATAATACCTCATCCTTGAAGGGTTGGATGTCATATGACAATCGACACTGCTAGCTGACACGAATATCTCGTTCTTAGAGAAGCCACCTGATGTTGTATGGTTGCAGGTGTGGTGTTGTCGACAATACCAACTGTTTGATGACCTTTGTTGAGATGAGGTTCTTCTGGCTTCTTCTATCAACAATAAAATGCAGTGAGGTCCCCTTCACCCACATCTGTGAATGAAAAAGGTGCTCCCCCTCTCAGGATCTGTTGTTTCTTCTGGTTGAATTGTTGCGGTCGTGGCAATAACAATGGGGTTTGCGTCGATGATCTATTTTTTACCAATATTTTCATAATCAGATTCTGAATTAGGGTTCAGCTCCTTGTCTTTAATCTCGGCCACCAATGACTTTTTTGAGCGACATTCCTCGGTGTTGTGCCAGGGGATTTTGGGGATATCACACCATTTTCCGGTTTCCTTCTTTGTCTTTCTATGACCCTTCTTTTCCTGTGGCTTGGACTAGTTTTCGAGAGATTGTTTGTTAGGGCTGTTTTTATCATACTTTGGTTGTTGTAGATTTCCAGACCCAAACTCCCGTTTGTTTTGGTTCTTAAATCTATGCTAGATTTTAACATCATATCGATAAGAAACATTGAGTGATGAGATGTCCATAAAATCCATTTCAGTTTGGATGTATCTATGTAGAGCCCCACGGTATTTCAGAACCAAATGTTGTTCGGAGTCTTTGATACCCATCTTGGTGCGCAAGGTATGGAAGGTATTGGTGAACTCCGGAACTTCTTGGCCCCTTCCTTGTCGCAGTGTGGTCCATCTCATGTACTGGTCCTCATAGTTTCCAACATGGTAATATTGTTCCTTCACCGCATCCACAAAAAAATCCCAAGTGGGATCATCCCCATATATTACAGACTCCTCTGTGGAACTTTTCTCCTAGTAAGTTTCCTACCAATGTTTGACATGGGGGAGAGATTAAAGGATTGCGAAGGTGATCTTTTCTCTATCGAAAAAATTGTGAACATAGAAATAACCTTCTAGCAAATTTAACCATTTGTCTAGGGCTTCTGCATCTATTTGTCCTTCAAATATAGGAATATCAAAATTAACTTGTACCTTGAAAGGCGAGGTGCCTCCAAAGTGGTTGTTTGATTAATATGAACATGTTGCTATCGGAAGGCATTGAAGGATGTGGAAAAATTTATCCATTATTTCGTCCCTCTGTCTCATGAGAGCTTGCTCAAGCAACAGATTGATAGGATCATCTGCTCCATTGTTTTTCTTTTCTTCCTCCATGGAGGTTTTATTAGGCATGTGAGAGAAACTTTCTTCAAGAGAGATAAGCTCGAGACCTTACTTTCTATACTCGGACCTTGTCGGGGACATGCACTGAAAAAATGATCAAGAACAACCTTCTCTGATACCACTGCTTTAGATTACTTTCGACACAAAATGAGATAGGAGATATAATAAATAAATGCACAAAGATATCATGGATATTCAATAATATAACATAAATGTATCAAATATGCAACCATAAACAAAGAGATACAATAATACACAATTTCTATTAATGAAAGAAATGTACAGAGACTGTAAAAATATAGAGTGAAAGACTTGCTAGAATGGTGGCAGCTTATCTCTGAGAAGAGATGTGACGGCTACTCACATTCACAAGAAGATGATTTTTACAATGAGGCTCCAAAGGCCTTTTTATCATAAAGAAAATGAAAAACCCTAACCCCGGAAGATGAAAAGCCAACAGTTTTGTGGATCCCGTTTTGGGTAATTTGGTGTATCAACTTCTCGGGGGTGTAACTTTGGCATACAATCCCTGTTTGGTGTGCACGAGAGCTCGTTGGAAAGGTATCGTCGAGGAGATTCATTTAGGGGGATCAATCAAAATCTTTGGCTGTCATTGAGAAGATCGATCCCAAAAACACCTTCATTTAGGCCCTCGAAATGGCCCATGAAGTTAAAAACTGCTAAAAATAGTAAATTACCAAAATTGTCAAAAAACTGTTTTCAGTCAGTTGGAAAAGGTGGGTGGCCACCGATATCCACCTAGATCAACCTCCCTCTCCTCCATCAACTCTTCTCATTGAAATGTTTTTTGATGGATCATAATTTCAACTCCCGTATATGGACTTCAATACTAAACCCCCTATTGAATCTATGATATCCATTCCCTTAACTATTGATGATATTCATGCATTCATGGATTCCTCCTCTTTATTCTTATTTCATGTCTTCATTTAACATAAATTAAAAATTAAAATATATTACAAACTTTCACATATAAATCATTTTAACCAAGTAACAGACACATCTCTCTCTCTCTCTCTCTCTCTCTCTC
>SNQJ01S0012497.1:45278-57879 GCA_010110895.2 Picea sitchensis
TCTTCAACAAAAAGAGCAAGCACATTGATATCCGTTATCATTTTATTCGAGAATTGGTAAATGAAGATGTAATCATTGTAAAATTTTGTAAATCAGCAGATCAGCAAACTGATATCTTCACAAAGCCTTTGGGCACAGAAACATTTGTATCACTCAGATCTAAGCTGAGTGTTGTTAGGTTAGATGATTGTCACGCTCCAACTTAAGGAGGTGTGTTAGACGAATAATTTGAGCGATTTGCTCCACGATTTTCTCCGCGATTTGCTCCTTTGATTGAGCAAATCGTTCCTTTGATTGTTTAGTTAACTGCAAAGCGTTTGGTTTCTTGTTTTCATCACCGAGTTAGGATGTTAGTCGCTTCGTTATTTATGAAGCATTTCCTGCATGTAATTTCCTTTATATATCAATTCAATAATGAGATCCGGTGTGGTGTTTTTGCATTCGGTTCCTGGCAATTCGTTTTCTGTTATTGCAGATCTGTTTTCGTGCTGTCCTGCACTTCATTTTCTGCATGCAGGTCCGTTTTCACATTCGATTACTGGTGAATTCCACGCTGAGTGAAGGAAAGAAATATACTCAGAGAGGTAAATCGAAGTAAAAAGAAGGTTGCGCAAGGTTCTTGGTGCATTCAATCTGTCTGTAAATCAAATAAAAATGTAAAGGAAAACGCATGGCTTCATACAATTTATGACGTAACCAAGTAATTAAATTACATTAATTGGGAGACTTTGTTTGTCAATGAACTTGCATCACTTGTTTAACCTTTTTCAAATGCATTGGGACTTTGCAACAACTTCACTCAATTTCCATAATTCCAGAATTTGCATCAACTTTTTTTGAGCTTGTCGATCATTGGATTGACCCACTAGTTAACCACCCTGCCAATACTTGTGGGTATTCTTCTTCCCTGAGATCCCCCAAGCTGCAACGGGTTGTATAGACACTATCAAGTGATTGATGTTCAGGCTTGCAATCTTAGAGGTTCTCACCTAAAGATCACATCAATATCCAAACTCTTGATAAAATTGCTCAATATCTATTTTCCTTATGACAACCCTCCAACCATAGGGTGTAAATGAATGACAAGTCCTCTCCTTCTTCCCAAGACCTTGTTTTTATAACATGCCCAAGTGCACGTGAAATTACGAATTAAAATTTAAAATAAATCATTTCCCTCACCAAGTTTTCTTGACTGCTTAAAATTACTGCTTAAAATTACTCTGTGGAATTTTCTTATATTCTGTTCACTCTTACAATTTCTCCTAGATGTTTCTTAGTTTTTCTTGACTCTTATATTTTTTCCTAAATGTTTTCTAATTTTTATTGACTTTTATAATTTTCTCTTAGATGTTTCCTATCCTTTTCTTACTACTTTCTTTACTTAAATTTAGCCTACATTTTTTTTCTTACTAAATCAATTTGAATTAAGATTCTTCTTCCTAACTTTTCTAGATTACTTAATAGTTCTTGAGAAATGAATTTTTCCTATTAATTAATTAGTTAAAAAAAAACATGCACAACTTAATAACCTATGTTTTCATTCTTATTTTTTTTATTTTACTTTGACTTTACTAAGAATGGTTACCAATGAAGGATGTTAATTGTACCATTGTTTAGTTTCTCTTTCTAAATGAATGAGAATAATTATTATTTTCCTTTAATTAAAATTCTTAAGAATAGTTCTCTTTGTATTATGCATTTAAATTATTTATCACTTTTATTTTCATTTTAATTTCCATAAGGATACTAAGGGTGCCATGCACACCATTCCCTTCAAGACATACTTGATGTAATTCAAGGGTGCCATGCATACATGCCCTTTAAGTATCCAACCTTAAGCAATGGGAAAATTGGCGCAATTGTGGAAACATCGTTAACTCATGTCATTTAACTTATTGAGAGACTGGTGGATGTTAAGGAATAAGGCTTACACCTTATTTGATGCCCATCGGTTAGTCCTCATTAGTGACTGAATCAGTGGCCTACTTTCATGACAACATGTAACTGCTAAGTAAAAGTGTCCTACGCTTTTCATCTCTGGCCATGGTAGAAGTGATAGTAGGTGGAAGCAGTGATGTTTATCCACCTTTCCTGGTAGTACCTGGTTTAACTCTATACAACCTTGTTACCCATGTGTGGGTTGAATCGGAAAGCATATTCCCTATGCCTGCATTCACTAAAAAAATTTGTCCATATTTTTCATCATTCAAATCGATTATACAAAACATATTCATAAGATAATTATTACTTCTTGACTAAATACAGAGTCCCAATTCTTGTCAATGTTTTTTCACATCAACACACTTTTATAGTTCCCTACCACACTAGGAAAACCATTAGTAATATCTATAGTAGTAAAATCCAAATCTCATGTAAAAATCATCCAGGGATTTTACCATTAACATAATTTTCATCATATCACTACATAAAATATTTATCTAATCATCACATGAAATTGATTTAACCAAATCAACATTCTCAACTTTACTCGATCATGTTTAAAATTCAGTCACATAATCATAATAAGAGTCAATAATTGATTCGTTTGTGAATCAAACACCCTCAAAGAATAAGTTTGGTTATAATAATAATAAGGTAAAATAGGGGTGCTACACCTACTCACTAACTTAATGATGACTCATTAATAATATCAACTTAGTGATGGGGCTAAGTGACGTTACAAAAAAAATATCCCATGTACAAAATATGTTATGAACCTGTATACTAAAATAACCTCCCTCTTAAATAATGTTTGTACAGAAATCTATCTATATTCCTATTACTAATCACTTATTCAATTCTTGTATAATAAAAGTAGACCTACTCATATAAAAATGACCTTTATTAACATATTAGTCATTATGTTATGAACATGTACACTAAAATAACCTCCCTCTTAAATAATGTTTGTACTGAAATCTATCTATATTCCTATTACTAATCACTTATTCAATTCTTGTACTGAAATCTATCTATATTCCTATTACTAATCACTTATTCAATTCTTGTATAATAAAAGTATACCTACTCATATAAAAATGACCTTTATTAACATGTCATTACTAGTTTATGGAACCCAAAACTAACAAATGAAAAAAAGACATGAATTACATCCATAAATCTTCTTTTCATTTGGTTGGATTAGGGGCACAATATGTTCTTCCCTAATGATATGGTTTAAACTCAAAGCATAAGGAAGAAGTAGATAAAAATACAACCAATAACCAAAGTCATTCTCTTTTCCTTGCATCAATAAGATAGAGGCATACACAATATCTCACTAATTTGGGACCATGTCACTCCCTACCTTCTTGGTCCTATGTCCTCAAAGTCGTAGTAGAGATCGACATTCGTAATGATTAAAAATTTATTAATGGAATCTTGGGACCTATTAATTCCATTATTATTATTGTGTTTATGTTCATGTTTCTCTATTAATTCCATTATTATTATTGTGTTTATGTTCATGTTTCTCTTCTACTAAAGAGGAATGTATAACAATTTTTGTTTCCATGACGTGTTCCATGGGAATGGGCTACTCTTAGATAATTTGTTTCTCTCTTCAATGAGTGTATTCTCTTGTAAGTTCCCTTCATAAGAAGGTTCACCATTCTATACACTAGGATATTCATCAGGAAGAGATCATTGAAAAGAAGCTGTGGAATCATGCTTTCCTTTTCTAAATCTAAATCATATTGACATGGATATTCATCATAAATAGGAATACAATCAGTGAAGACAAGATGAAAATGATCATATTCACACCATTGGAAAATATCTCCATGCCATTCTTCAAAATTATATTCCATATCTAACCATGACTATATCTCATTATGATATTTAATATTTACAGCGAGTGCCATACAAAATCTATTACATACATCCAAGATTATTTTGATTTCTTCTTTTGAATATTCCATTATAGGGTTTTAATAAAAAAAACAAAATATTACCTTGATTATGGCTTTCCCATTTCTGCGAGGGTTTTTTAGGCTGAAATTGTATGACAAATTGTATATCTTGTAACTCATTGAATATTATTCAGATATATCATATACTATATTAAATTGAAGCTATGGAAGATCTCTATCTAATGCATTTGGTATGGCTTCATTGTGGGGTATGTATCAAAAGTTATATGATTTATAACAACCATAATATAGTAACTATAGTTTCGTAAAAAACAAAACAAAAATAACAACATTGTTTTAATCTACGACACCTTGTTCGTATGACCTGTGATTTGAGCATTTTTTTTTTAAATTGTATATAAATTTGAGTATATTGTAGATCCAAAATTAATTTATGAAAATTATTTGGAAATTTTTAGAAACTATTATGAAATTTGTGGACAACTCTCATAATAACACCTCTCCAATAAAATAATGGTGAGTCATCAATTCATATAACTAATAGTTACCCACTAACTTAATAATGACCCATTAATAATCTCAACAAACTTAGTGATGGAGCATAAATGAGCTTATAAAAAAAATATTCCATGTACAAAAAATGTTGTGTATATGTACACAACATTAATCTTCAAGCCCGAAACCATGACACATTTTTTTCATCAAATATTAGGTTGCGTACAACTTTATTCTTAGATTAACTTGATTGGATGCTATGATAGTGATTTTTTGGAAATTATTGGGAGAACTATTGTTCCCCATGAAGTTAATTTACTTGTATATTTAAGAGTGATATGTTACCATTATCCTTAGTGTGAAATCCTTCCCCTTACGTTCAATCCTTTTTCACCCATATATTTCTTTATAAGCCTATCTACCACTTAGTCCCCTTTTCTTAAGGATAATCCTTCTCTACTTCTGATCCAAATTATTTTTGGCATGAAATGAGAGTGGAGATATAATAAAGAAATGCATAAAGATATTGAGGATATTCAATAATATAACATAAATGTATCAGAGATGCAACCATAAATACAAAGATACAGTAATACATGATTTCTATTAATGAAAGAAATGTGCATAGACTGTAAAAATACAAAGTAAAAGACTCACTAGAATGGTGATAGCTTATCTCTAAGAAGACATGTGATGGTTACTTGCATTCATAAGAAGATGATTTTTACAATGAGGCTCGAAAGACCTTTTTATCATAAATAAAATCCAAAACCCTAACCCCGGAAGATGAAAAACCAACAATTTTGCGGACCCCGTTTTGGGTAGTTTGGTGTATCAACTTCTCGGGGGTGTAACTTTGGTATACAATCTCTGTTTCGGGTGAACGATAGCTCGTTGGAAAGGAATCGTTGAGGAGATTCATTTAGGGGGCTCAATAAGACACTTTGGTTATCATTAAGGAGCTCGGTCCCAAAAAACCTTCATTTAGGCCCTCAAAATGGCCCATGAAGTTTAAAACTGCTAAAAATAGTAAATTACCAAAATTGCCAGAAAATTGTTTTGAGCTAGCTGGAAAAGGTGGGAGGCCATTGATATCCACCTGGATCAATCCTCCTTCTGTAGGAAGCAATGGTGTCCATTGCGTTGAGTGCCCAGGGGAGAGGGAAAAACGTTTGTTGAATGTGCATCTTGATAAATTGCTTGCCTTGTTGGAGAAGTTGCATTGCTTAGCTTGTGGAAGGTTGTCATGAACTTGTTGCTGGCGGGGTTGTCTTTGTTAAACCATTCGGGCTATCTGATATGACTGTGTGCAGAAGGAATCTTTGCATTTTTCTAGAATTTTTTTGACTTGCTTCTGTTGGATAGAAGGTGATTGGGTCGAGGCTGTAGTGGTTGCAGTATCCTTCGGTTCCCCTTTTGAGTAGATTGTGAAGAAGATGAATTTTGTAGTATGAGATACTACCTTGAAACATTGTTTAGGTGGGTCAATAGTTGGAACTACCTCTGGTATTCTGTAGAGATGACCCCCTAGAGTAAGAATGAAAATATGGGGTCGAGACTCATAAATAGCATGGCACTTACACATATATGGTTGGCCCAACAAAAAATCACAGAAATCCAATGGGGAAACATCACATAATACCTCATCCTTGAAGGGTTGGATGTCGTATGACAATCGACACTGCTAGCTGACACGAATATCTCATCCTTGGAGAAGCCACCCGATGTTGTATGGTTGCGGGTGTGGTGTTGTCGACAATACCAACTGTTTGATGATCTTTGTTGAGATGAGGTTCTTCTGGCTTCTTCTATCAACAATAAAATGCAGTGGGGTCCCCTTCACCCACATCTGTGAATGAAAACGGTGCTCCCCCTCTTCAGGATCTATTGTTTCTTCTGGTTGAGCTGTTGCGGTCGCGGAAATAACAATGGGGTTTGCGTTGATGATATGTTTTTTACAAATATTTTCATAATCAGATTCTGAATTAGGGTTCGGCTCCTTGTCTTTAATCTCGGCCACCAATGACTGTTTTGAGCGACATTCCTCGGTGTTGTGCCAGTGGCTTTTGGGGACATCACACCATTTTCTGGTGTCCTTCTTTGTCTTTCTGTGACCCTTCTTTTCCTGTGGCTTGGACTAGTTTTCGGGAGATTGTTTGTTAGGGTTGTCTTTATCATACTTTGGTTGTTGTAGATTTCCAAACCCAAACTCCCGTTTGTTTTGGTTCTTAAATCTATGCTTGATTTTAACATCATATCGATACGAAACACCGAGTGATGAGATGTCTATAAAATCCATTTCAGTTTGGATGTATCTTTGTTGAGCCCCACGGTATTTCAGAACCAAATGTTGTTCGAAGTCTTTGATACCCATCTTGGTGCGCAAGGTATGGAAGGTATTGGTGAACTCCATAACTTCTTGGCCCCTCCCTTGTCGTAGTGTGGTCCATCTCATGTACTGGTCCTCATAGTTGCCAACATGGTAATACTGTTCCTTCACCACATCCACAAAAAAATCTCAACTGGGCTCATCCCCATATATTCTAGACTCCTTTGTGGAACTTTTCTTCTAGTAAGTTTCCCACCAATGTTTGACATGGGGGAGAGATTTAAGGATTGCGAAGGTGATCTTTTCTCTATCGAAAAAATTGTGAACATAGAAATAACCTTCTAGCAAATTTAACCATTTGTCTAAAGCTTTTGCATCTATTTTTCCTTCAAATATAGGAATATCAAAATTAACTTGTACCTTGAAAGGCGAGGTGCCTCCAAAGTGGTTGTTTGATTAATATGAACATGTTGCTATCGGAAGGCATTGAAGGATGTGGGAAAATTTATCCATTATTTCGTCCCTCTGTCCCGTGAGAGCTTGATCAAGCAATAGATTGATAGGATCATCTGCTCCGTCATTTTTCTTTTCTTCCTCCATGGAGGGTTTATTGGGCATGTGAGAGAAATTTTCTTCAAGAGAGACAAGCTCGAGACCCAACTTTCTATCCCCGGACCTCGTCGAGGACATGCACTGAAAAAATGATCAAGAGCAGCCTTCTCTAATACCATTGCTTTAGATTATTTTTGACACAAAATGAGAGAGGAGATATAATAAATAAATGCAGAGAGATATCGTGGATATTCAATAATATAACATAAATGTATCGGATATGCAACCATAAACACAGAGATACAATAATACACAATTTCTATTAATGAAAGAAATGTACAGAGACTATAAAATTACAGAGTGAAAGACTTGCTAGAATGGTGGCAGCTTATCTATAAGAAGAGATGTGACAGCTACTCATGTTCGCAAGAAGATGATTTTTACAATGAGGCTCCAAAGGCCTTTTTATCATAAAGAAAATGAAAAACCCTAACCCCAGAAGATGAAAAGCCAACAATTTTGTGGATCCCGTTTTGGGTAGTTTGGTGTATCATCTTCTCGGGGGTGTAACTTTGGCATACAATCTCCATTTGGTGTGCACGAGAGCTCATTGGAAAGGTATCGTCAAGGAGATTCATTTAGGGGGATCAATCAGAGTCTTCAACTGTCATTGAGAAGATCGATCCCAAAAACACCTTCATTTAGTCCCTCAAAATGGCCCATGAAGTTAAAAACTTCTAAAAATAGTAAATTACCAAAATTGTCAGAAAACTATTTTGAGTCAGTTGGAAAAGATGGGTGGACACCAATATCCACCTAGATCAACCTCTCTCTCCTCCATCAACTCTTGTCATTGAAATGTTTTTTGATGGATCATAATTTCAACTCCCATATATAGACTTCAATACTAAACCCCCTATTGAATCTATGATATCCATTCCCTTAACTCTTGATGATATTCATGCATTCATGGATTTCTCCTCTTTATTCTTATTTCATGTCTTCATTTAACATAAATTAAAAATTAAAATATATTACAAGCTTTCACATATAAATCATTTTAACCAAGTAACAAACACCTCTCTCTCTCTCTCACACACACACACACACAAAAAAAAGAGGTAAAATTGTAGGCTAACATAAACATTGTAACAACCCTAGTTGCTACGACAACAATAGTGATAAACAATAGGTAATTTGTTTTTTTCAAATGGGAACTGTTGTGTTGGGAAATTTAAATATCACAAGGAAAGCGATATCATTGACTCATCATTCACATATGCTAAGGAAGAAATAGAATGCTTTAATAACATTTAAGACACGGCGACACATTATCATCATTCATCATCAATGATCACCAAGGCACAACCAACCTCTAATAAACCGACCCATGTAACAAAAACTTCCATGGCGAGCAAGACATAAAATGTCCACCATCATGCATCACAATGCAATTTTCACTACAATAATTACAATAATGAACATCCTCATCGTCCAGGTAAGCACATGACCCAATCGAGGTTATCATACTCACTTATCGATCAACACACACAATGATCCAATCATAAGGAATCATGGTGTCACATTGCAACAAGCGTAATAGTAACTAAGGTGCAAGCATAAACAATTCTAATCCTTCATTCATAACATAAAATCCAACGCGCCAAAAATACAAAAATTTAACTGTCATACATTATACGAAATCTATAAGCAAAAACACCCCAATCCATTATGCTAACATCGACGCAGGGTAACCACATTCAATACTTTTCAATTGTGCAAAAGTCAAGAAATAACCATCAAATTTTATAAGGGCAAGAAGCCCACTCCAAAATGACATGAGATACATACACATTGGTGCATGGAAGGTCTAAACTTAACATCGATTAGAGGCGAATAAAATATAAGTAAAATAAGCGCTCACATATCATCAAATAAGTGAAGAAATAGAATCTGAGTAATACAATTATCTTGCCTCGCAATCTAAGTGGCGGAATAAGATATAAGTTCTGCAAGGATCGCGCATCAATATCTAAGTTGCGCAATAAAATATAAGTTTTACAATGATCGCACATATCCAAGCGGTGAAATCAATTTTAATTTTCCAAGAGAAAATTGTTCAAATTTATATATGGTATAGATTTCTTTATAAAACAAACTGCCAGCAGAAACGAAACATGGGTAGCGCACCAACAGAGAGAGTTCTAAACAAAACAAACCTGCCAAGGAGGAAAAGCCGAAAAGAAGAGGAACAAGAGAGCAAAGCACCCAAATAACCAACCAACTGCGAGAAGGGAACAACCCACATCATTCAAATACATTTATAGAGGAGATAGGGCTCACTATCCCTCTATCCCTATGGAAAATGGAGAGTCTACCAACCACTCCCTTTAAAGCCCTCTTTGATAGGGCGTCCACCTCTCTATTGTGAGATCTGACGATATGGTGATAGTTGAAGTAGGAAAAAGATTTAGACAGCTCCATCGTTGTATCCTTCCAGCTATCATTGTGGACAGTTTGGAGCTTGGACTTTTGGAGCTATCACCTTCATGTCCTCGGTGACTCGCGAGTTATCATTGATTGGAAATCAATTTTAATTGTTACAACGAACGCGCATAAATATAATGAAATGGTATTTTCCAGGACTATGGTTTAAATGGGAAATAATATTATTATTCCTCTTGTGCACCAAATTTTATCCATCTAGCAACTAAGGGTGAAGGCGAAGGTCCTGAGCACAAGTTGATCATCGCCGAAAAGATTTAATTCGAAACAATCACCCTAAAGCTTTAATAGAAATTAGTGGTACGGATAACTGAATTCAAGTGTAACGAAAAAAATTATAATTATAATTTGTAACAAAAGGTAACTCGAATATCATTTTTTTCTTTTTTAAAACGATTTTCAACTGAATATAATCTGATCTGAAAAATATAATTCTATCTAAACTATATTCTCATTTAATTTAATCCGTATTACAAGTCACTAAACGATTTTAACTGAAAGAGAACTAGCTGTGTTAAAATTCTGCAATATATATAGACAAAAGTAAGGGAAGAAAATCCCCGAGCTCTCCAAATCTCAACACGAATTCCCATTTCTTACTTTATCTTGCTGTATGTAAACAAAATAAAGGAAACAAAACCCCATGTTGAGGTTCTTTACGCGCATAGGTTATTAAGATTTAACTGTGTAATAGAGTTCATACGAATTCTCCATAACCTAATAATCGAATTGACAAGTTATTGATATGTTTTGTGGGATTTAGTAGTGAATTTTGGTAATTATTAACATTTCAGTGCCTCGAATGTATTATGGCTGCCAGTTAAAATATGTATATGCAGCGTACAATTTCTTGATTACTGCCCTGGGCTTGCTTATTAAATTCATATCCTCAGATACATGCCTTCGCTAGTGATTGAAATTTGTTGTAATATTATTTGGATTGATTCATGATAAGTATAAAAACGCAGTCTAGTGTTAAATTGATATTACCTTGTAAGGAGTAAGAGAACGACGACGTGCGTGGGCATTTTCTCTGTGTACTGCGCTATATTTGTTGAATGATTTTATTATTGCGATAATCATACTCAGAATTTGATTCCTTCTTGGTCGCTTCCTAGAGTTGGTCCTTTAGAATTTCATTTACGCTCTTGTTAAACCTATTGCCCAATAATTTTTTTAAATTTGTAATTCTCTGAGTTTAGCTAATTTTTCTATAATGAAAATTTTCGTAAGGACTCTCAAAATGTCATACTTGGAATTCGTATGAGTTGATGGATTCCGGAGAATATAATTTACTTATATGTATTTCATTTCCGTGGGTTTCCAATGAAACTTACAGATCCAAATTTATAGTCCGTGTAGATTGGCCTTGGAGTCATTGTTTGACTGTCTCCTCTTTTTTTCGTGATTTTATGATACAAAATCTTCGTTGGATCTTGATCGATTTGACCCTGGGTGATACGAAGGTCCACGAGTTATAGAGTCTAAATCGATTACAACTTGTAAAGAATGCAAAGAGGCAGTGGTCAAACAACCGCAGAAATACTTTCGAAGTCTGAAGTAAATGGTCAACGAACGCAGAGATATTTCAAGGTTTGATGCAAAGGCCAAAGGATATTACTTGCGGAGTGAAGGTGAAAATAAAAACGCACAGAGATGTTCGAACGGTTGGGGGTCCATTTGATTTGTGGTGAATTCTGTTAGAATAAAGCTTACTTTAGTAAGAGATAACTATGACTGTTGTAACTGTGAGTTTCAACCATGACTGTTGTAACAATGATTTTCTAGGTTTACTATTCTTAGCTAATCAGATCCACTTGAGTCAGTGATCTGCATGCTATATATGTAACCTCCATTTGTTTGTTAAGTAATGAAAACTGTTTTGTATTGTGTGAATTAATTCTTCCAATCTTTATTTTGGTATCAGAGCGGGAGTAATGCTACCATGAGGTTGAACGTTGTGTGCAAGAGTGCGTGAGCAGTCTAAGCCTGAGAGCTAGGAGATCCCATAGCAGGTCACTCTTTTCGTTGCCGTTGAATGCCGTTGAATGCCGTTGATGCTGTGCCACCGTGTGCCATCGCATACCATTTGAGGCTGTAGTTGATTGTCGTCGTTGGGGTTAACCATTGCTGAGTTGCTGCGTGGAGCTATGCGTGGAGTTAATTACTGCGTGGAGCGTGTTTGCTATTGAGGGTGCCTGAGTGCTGCCTCTCTCTGCGTATTTGCCTTTGAGTGGACCTAGTGAGTATTCTTGCATGCATGGACTTCGCTGGGTGAGTTTAATTTCGGATTTGCATGCTTTAGCGTGGAGGTAGTTTGCATGCATGAGTGGAGTTTTGAAGTGTGAGTAAAATTCACATGCGTGGAGTGAAGGCAAATCGGAATTGCAAGGTAATGAGGTTAAGTGGTAAAGTGTGGTAAAATATATATATTGTTTATATATATTTTTTATTGGGTCGTGGCTTATTTCATGTGGACAAAGTAAATGCATGTGTATAAAGTGAAGTTATAAATCATTTTATTAAAGTGGGTAAAAGATTTAAGAATGAAGGAGGGTGAAGTGGAAGTTAGTTCACATTCTGAAGTTACACTATACTCCAAAGGACAATGCATCAAGCGTGCAATAGATCTCTCCACGAAGTACGATTATCTCACTAAGGAGCTGTCGCATTCAGAGCAAATGGCCATCGAAAATATTTCAGCCTTTGGTATCTCGGTGTGGATAGATATGAAGGAAGAACCACCATAAACAGTCACTGCCCTGCTTTTCTACTTATATATGTATGTGTGGTGTGTTTAAATTTTGTTTATGTATGTTAGATATATTATATGTGTGTGAGAGAGTGT
>SNQJ01S0012497.1:61583-88127 GCA_010110895.2 Picea sitchensis
ATGCTGGTTTTCCCGGTTTGGGTTTCCAGGTGAAAAATCTCTGTGTAATGTTTGTATTTGCCATTGCATCTTTTCTGTCCTTTTCTGAATATCAGTTTGTAGTAGATATTGTACAAGGTTAGAATTTACAATTTATACCGATCACGATAAAAGAGTATGGCGGAGTAAGCTCCACTAGGAAGGGAAAGGGAGGGGCTAGGAGACTAGGAAAAAGGGATAATATTGAGGGTTTAACTCCAAGAGAATATTATATTATTATGTCATAAATACTATGGTGAGGATAATTGTTTTATCCTAAGTCTCATGGAAGAGGGAATGGATCACAAGTGGAGAGAAAACGAGCTCCAGGAGAGCCATGTGTCAATCATGACGCATGGAAATATATGTGGGGAAAATAGTCTATTTTCCCATATTTTCCCCATTCACGCATAGATCCATCCTTTCCGTTCACCAAGTCATTCACGCAACCAACCATTTTTCCTCCAAGATTCTACCTCTACATCATTGACGCACCTCTTGAACCTGCACACACACCTTCAACAATGATTATGTACATTTCATGTTATGTACAACACACCTAAACTTTTTCCGAGCCCATATTGTGCCTTACCTGTTCTATACCTGAAATTTGCTTCTTCCACCACCCTTACTTGATTGTATTGGGAGTTGGGAAGAAGAAGTAGGTTGTCAGGCTTGTGTATTTGAAGATGCGGGTTTTCAAGCCCGTGGATTGAAGAAGCAGGTTGCCAGGGTTGTGAGAAACTCTCTCTAGGTGAGAGAGGTTGTTAGGGAAGTTATTTTTCCAGAGGGAGCCTAAATGAAACTATAGTGCTCCAAGAATTACTTTCTGGCCTATTGTTGAAGCCTTGGAAGAGAAGTTGGGCAGCCGAAGGACTATTTAGCAGAGAAGGGGCACACTTCCTGGGGTGGGACAGGCATGTGGGGAATGAGAGGTTGTAGGCTATTAGTGTGAGTTGGCTCCTGGGATGAAATCCTTCATGTTGACTGTGTAACTTCATGTTTTCTCAGCCTAGACTAGAAATCCCTTTACCTGGGTGGAGTTTAGTCTCAGCTCAAGGGTGACTCACTGCCGAGAGTGATGAGTAATGTTGTCTAAGGATGGGAGGTTCGTGGAAGGTCTACAGAGTTGGTGGTATTATATAAAAAGATAAGTATCAATTATATGTTCAATTGCATGATGTGTATTTGTACATGTATTATATTTATGAGTATTTTATGTATATGATCTATGTATAGGATTACTGTTATTTCTCCATTAATTTGTGTATTAGTAGAATGTGTAGTATTTTTAAGTTTCATATGTATGATGTTCCACAACAGTTTCTGTGTGGCATAGCTCAATAGGTCTATGGTTGGGTATGTTACAATTTTGAATATCAGAAACAAGAGAAGTTCGACTGTGGCATTCCTCGGTCTGGGGGGCTCGGGGTATGCTACAATATGGTATCAAAGCTTAGTAAGAGTGTTTTATGGAGTAGCATGGCCTGGTCTGGATGGATGGGGATGCTACAATTTGGTATCAGAGCCCTGGTTTTCAACATTGATCCTGGATGGGTCGTATAAGTGGAAATTGAAAGAAAACATTCAGAAGGAATTGTTTTTGAAATGGACAAAATTTGAGTTTTAGAGTGTCCAAGAGTGACAAGAGGGAGTTGAGAGAACACCTTAGCTGTGTTTGGAATCTCGAGAAGTTTAGCGGTTTGAGAAATCCAACATAGAAAATAAACTACAATAACCATCATTTTGGGACCACAAAGTTTAGGTTTGGGCCATCAGATATGTTCAAGAGAAGGAAGATCATTCATAGACGTCATATCTGGGAAAGGAGCATGATAGTTAACCTTCAAGTCCTTCAGACTTTGTTTCTTCAACAAATTTTAATATTTTGAAAAAGGAGGAAAAATCCTTGAAGCTCCAATGTCTCGTAGTGGATCTACATTGTAGATCATTTGGGAGAAGATGGACTATTGGATCCCCCAAGATGTTTGATAGTTGGACGTTCAGGGAAATCTGTTTGTGGTTATGTAGAGTGGAGTTTTCTCCGAAGTCCCAAAGTCCAGAACTAATTTGGACCATCCATTATTGAAGACACGTGTTTACAGATTAGAATGTGTTCAGAATTTTAGCATTTGGCAGTTCGAGGGTGGGTTGGCATTCAACAACAAAATCCTCTGAAGCCCAAAGTTTCGAAGTCCCGAAGTTCTGAAGTCCCAAAGCTCTAGGGGACACATGTTCAAAATTTCGATGTTCAGGTATTTTGATGTGCTCTGGCATGGAATTCTCTGAAGTTCTAGAACGTCGGAGTGATGCGACATGATGACGTCAATTGGAGTGACGTGGACTTGATCGAGAGTTTGAAAGCTTGAGAATAGGGAGTTTAAGAGTGTGCAGATGAGAATTTTTCAGAAGTCTTGGAGCCCTAAAGTCTTGAATCTTTGCGGAACAACTGTTTGGAAGTTCATCGTTTGGGAGTTATCAAGTATGTGGGTGTGAAATATTCTAAAGCCCGAAGTGTCGAAGTCCTAGAATGACGAAATGACATGGCATGATGACGTCTCCTAGAGTGATTTGGACTTGTTCGAAAGTTCGACGTTCGAGAGTTTTGAAGGATGTTGTAGAAGAAACCTATGAATCCCAAAGTTTTGAATTCACAAAGCACCGGAGTGACGCGACCTATTGAGTTAACCTAGGGTGACATGGACCCACTTGATGTTTTCCACATGTCATCATGTTCTGTGATTTTAAAATACCATTCGTTCTAGTTATAACTTGACACATGTCGGTGATAGCCATGTGTCATCTCTACATTTATTCCATGTAGAAATCCCCCCCCTAGTGTGTGGTTGCTAATGAAACTTCAAAAATTTGGCATTCATGGAAATGCATGCATGTTGTTGCAAGAACCTCCGAAGCACGAAGCTCCAAAGAGCTTCTCCGAGAAAGTGAAAGTTTGGTATTCGGAGGGAACGATGTGTGGAGTTGGTGGAACTTCCAAAGATTGAATTTTCAAAGTTACGAAGCTTTGAAGTAGCAAAGCCCCGAAGCTCTGAAGATGTATTGTGCTAGGATTCACCAATTCGGGAGAAATAAGGCATTAGCTAGTAAGATCTTCTGAAGCCCAAAGTTTTGGAGCCCCAAAGTCTCGAAGCTCCAAATGAGCGCATATCAGTTGAGCACTTGGACATAGCCCTTGGTCATATGAGACTTCAATTGGAATAAAAGAGGGCTAGTGTAGAATTGTGCTTTTCAAAGGCAAATTGTTTAGATATTCATAACTTCCTACTCAAAAATCAGAATTGAACAAGGGATTATTCATTGGAAATATATTGGAGAGTAGAACATAACTGTTCAACGAGAAAATTGAGTTGAATAATCAATTTCTCAGACAATCAAAAGAAATGAATACGATATATTATTGAATCTGAATGGTTCATATTTTCATGAAATTGTTGATTCCATTAGCCTGACAAAGTTTTGTTGGTTGCACATTTTGCAAAGTTAACAACAACTAGATCAGATGAGGATAAAAAAAGAGTGCATATATATGGAAGATGCACATGGGGATTCTAGCCAGGAAGATGATATCAGAGGGATGGATGTCGATTTAGGTATTGAAGGAACAAATTATAATGGACATGGAGAAGAAAATGATGAAAAAATGAATATGGTAGAGACCATTAGAAATTTGCAGAAAGATATCCAAAGTCACAAGGATGATAATGAAAGGCTTATGAAATCCAAGGAGCAACAGGAGGACTTAAACATTAAGTTAATGTAGAGCCTGGATAGAATTGGAAAGAAATTGGATAGGGATAATAGCTCAAGAAAATAAGGAAGTCATAGGTCTCCTGAATAGAAACGAATATCAAGGAGTGCTAGCAAAAATCACCATCACTCCCCAAGGAATTCCAATAGGAGATCACACAACAACTCAAGTCCATCCCTTATCAGGAAGCATCAAAAGAGGTCTGGGGTGGATGAACTATGAGGAGAAATGAACAAAATCAAAACTCTTGCATTTGATGGTGAGCACAAGAAGGATGAAGATGTTGAGACATGGTTGTTAGGCATGAGAAAGCACTTCCAATTGCATTATTCTTCACATGCAGAAGGAAGAATTGTTATTTATTAGCTTAAGGGAAAGGCATCCATGTGGTGGGATTATCTTGTGCAGGTGCAATACATTAAAGAGAAAAATGTTAATTAGAAGGAATTCATGAAGTATTTTGAAAAGAAATACTTGAATAAGAGATATTATGACAATAAAATGAATAATTTCTTTGAACTCAAGCTTGGAAGTATGTCCATTGACGAATATGACATAATATTTTTGGAATTGTTGAAGTATGTCTCATTTATCAAGGATGAGACAGTTAAGATTCATAGGTATCTAATTGGGCTGTCATATTTTATCAGTGACAAGATTCAATATGATGATCCCAATACTTTGGAGGAGACCATAAGGTGAGATAAATACCTATATGATCAACATAAAGTAAAGCCAACTTTCCAAAAATATTGGGAAGACAAGAAGAAGTTCAAGATGGAATAGATGAAGAAGGGGAATAAGCCATGATTCTTCACAAACAATCCTCAAGGAAAACCAAATTCTATAGATCCCAGAGAAATTGAGACAGGTGGACAAAGGGCAAGGCAACCACCCATTCAATGTTGGGGTTGTAAAGGAGATGATATGTATAGAGATTGTTCTCACAGAAGTGAAAAAGTGAGAGCTATTCAGAATGTACAACAAGATGAAACAGTGGAGGACAAGGGAAGAAATGTGCCAAGGATCTACGCATCCCTGAAAAATAAGCAAGCAGAGTTTCAATCACATATGATTGAAGTGGAAGGTATGATCAATAACCAAACAATTTCAATTTTAATTGATTCAGGAACTAGGCATAGTTATATAGATCCTAATATGGTGGAAAGATTTCATTTTCCAAGAAGAAAGCATAGGAAATATTGGTTGGTGCAGCTAGCTACCAGAGCCAAGAGAAAATTTAATGAGTTGGTTAAGTCATGTCCAGTGGGCATGAATGGGATGAGCACCAAGGTAGATTTGAACATCTTTCCTTTAGGTTCCTATGACTGTCTAATTGGAATGGACTGGTTGGAACAACACCATGCTATATTAGACTGTCATAAAAAGGAATTTACTTGCATGGATGAGGAAGGGAACCTAAGGATAGTGCAGGGAATTCCTAGGGAAGTAGTTGTCAGAGAAATCTCAATAATGCAGTTGAAGAAGTGTTATAGAAAGGGTTGTCAAATATTTGCAGCCCTTATGGAAGAAACACCTAAGGGTAAGGTGTCGAATATTGATCCAAAAAGGATCCATAGAAGACTAAGGATAACTCAAAATTCGTAGAAGCACCTCACGAAGCTTAGAATGGCCTCAACAAACAAAGAAAAGGAAAAAGTTCAAAGTCCTCAAAACTTAGTGAAATTGGTATCATCGTGAAGAGGGCGTTAGAAGATTTCCAACAACCTAAATGGCTCGTAAAAAAGAATTACAGATCAAAAGATATTTGCGGCCAATTTTTTGGTCAACCTAGCCCAGTTAGCAAGGATGAGTCAACATCCATATTGTTGACGTCAACATCAGCATGGATGACATCAATGTCCATACAAGGTACATGGCACATGCATAGGGAGACATGTGTCATGATGATGTAATCATGATGTCAACATGATGAGGTGGAAGCACTAGAGTCTACCACGTGTCACTTGCTTTTGGACTTTTCTAGTCAGTCTGTGGACCAATGGGATATTTCCACATGGAATTCTGTATAGCCATGTTGCAGACTGTACAACCACCCGACAAGTGATGTGGCAGGATGATGTGGAAGAGGTGGTGTGGCATGTCCATGCAGTATGGTGGCGTGGGCCAATGAAAGGCCATGATGTGGCCAAGTCATGGGTTGCCATGTGGCAATGGGAAAAATCACAAGGACACCCAACAACCGAATGTTTAAAAAAAAGTCAGGGTTGGTTGGCGCCAACCCCCAATCCACCATATTAAACCATATCCTGCCATATCTTTCTAGTTTGAGCCGCAATCCGCTAAACTTATCACCATCACCAAAGTTAGCAGGAGATCCCATGAGATTCAAACTATAACATATATATAACCCACAGTGTATTAAAATGGGAGGTCTGTGAGTTTGACCCCAGATCCTCCCCCAACAAAGCCCCTTAATATACATCGACCAACCAATAGGCCAAACGACCTCATTTCTAACTCTACCCCCAATGTTTATTTAAAAATTAGATTTTGTCAGTGCACGGGGGTGCAGGCCAGGGCATGTGACAGGCCGTACCAGGGAACATAAAACAATGCAGAAGGATATTCATTAATGCAAACTATAGACACACAAACCAACATGAAATTTCTCATGGGATTGAAACTGTCAAACTCAGATTGAGGCATGGAGGCAGTCATTTTGGGTAATTCGACACCACAAATTAAATGGTGTTGTTTTTTTTCTAATCTGAGAAAATACTCTATAGATTAACTCCATAATGAGGTATACTTATGTATTTTTCCAAATTATTTTTCTTAGTTAATAAAAAGGCCTACCCATTTGAGAGCAGGACCTAGAGACGTAGTCCACCAGGGATGAACTCTGCTATCAAGTTTTTGTGTTCATATTTGATGCATATGTCTCTTCATTATTGAGTTTTTCCTTCTTTATGATGCACTTCATTTTATGCTCATTTAATACAATTCTTTAATGAGTCACATCGATGAAAATATCTTGGATCATGTTGGTATCAGAGTAGTCATCTTTGACTTGAATTGTTAAGTGTGAATTCTTACTAGGGCCAAGCATAAACATGGTGAAGGAACACTTAAGAATTTCAACCTAGAAGTTGGTCATGCATCTGAAAGGAAGAAAATGCCCGAAGAGGACAAGTGTGATGAACAGGAGAAAAACTTCCATAGGGTCTTCTATCGCATGTCAGAAATGGTAGAACGAATGTATGGATACTATGAGAAGAGGATGAAGAAGAAAGGGAAGAAAAATTAAGAACAAGAAGATGATAATTCTTCAGTGAATGAAGAGGTTGGAGGAGACCCTCCCGAGCCTCCATATTCACCATTGAGTTCTAGATCTTCTTCCTTTGAACATTCTCATCATTCTAGCCATAAAGCTTCTTTGAAGAAACCATTATTAAAGCTTGATGTAAAATTTTCTTTACTTATGTTTAATGGAAATGCTAATCCTGAAAATCTAGATAATTGGATCCAACAGGTTGAAGTTTATTGTCATGTTCAACAGATTGATGAAGAGGAAGTTAAAGTGAAATTGGCCTCTCTTCGGTTGGAAGGCACTACTCTCGTATGGTGGGAGAGAAAACTTCATGACAGAGGTAAGTGTGGTAATACTATTTCCTCATGGTTGTAATTTAAATCAGAAATAAGGAAGCAATTTTATCCATGGGTTATTTACATAAAGAAATGATGGAATAGGAAACTTTAAGACAAAGTAAAGTTCAAACCGTACAAAGTTTCACGGAAGAATTTAGGAAGAAAAATCTTGCATTAAACAGTCCTTTAGATTCTTATGAAACTTTAATGAAGTATATTGGTGCACTTCACAGTTATATTTGTCATATTTTACTATTGTTTAACCCCACTAGTCTTGACGAAGTTTGTGTGTAATCCACTCACCTTGAGAACAGGGGAAAGCTTGTTCAAGAAGATCCCACAAAGAAACTTTCCAATTTCCCACATAAGAAGTTTAAAAAGTTTAAAATGAAGGACAAAAATATTTCCACTGTAAAGAGGGAAGACGGAAATCCATCTTTCACTCATTGCAAAAAGAATGGTCACGATGATGAACACTGTTGGAAATTACATCCAGAGAAAAGACCGAAACAATTTAGTGGAAAGGGGAAGACGAAGACTGTTTCTATAGTGCAACAAGATCTTGGTTTCGATTCGAGAGAAGAAGAAAATATCACAGTGGTTGGAGTAAAAGGTAAAGATTCCCTTCATGCTAGTTCAAATTCCAATAATGAATCTTTTGATGATGAAAGAAAGAGGAATGAATTATTTGACATAAGATTTGTATCTAAGCACACTAAGATAGATACATTATTTGATTTGGGTTCCCAAGTAAACATGATATATGAAGCACTTGTCAAAAAAATGGGTCTTGAAACTAAAACACATCCAAATCCTTATCCTGTTGGTTAGGTATGTGATAAAGAGAAACTTAATGTCACCAAGAAGTGTAGGGTCATATTTCCTATTGCTTCAAAGTTGATTGATGAAGTGGATTTGGATGTTGTATCACTTGATATATGTGGCATAGTGCTACAGAGTCCTTATCTTTATGATAGAAGAGAAATCGTCTTTCATCATGAGAAAAAATATCACCTTACTAAAGGGGAAGTGGAATATATTGTTATAGCCCATAGCATGAGGGTAAACACAACACTTGTTAGTGCAGTACAAATGAAGAGACTCATAAAAACCAATAAGATATATGTACTCATGGTCGTAAGGGAAAATGATGTCGAAACATCTGACGCCTTCTGAGGATGTGATCCTTCTCATAAGAAAGAATTAATTGATGTTGTTTCTAAGTATGATGATATTTTTTAGGAACCAGATGGATTACCTCCTAAGAGGAAAATCCAACATGAAATACATCTTCATTAGGATTCTCCTCTTCCTAATGTGGGAATGTATAGGATGTCAGTTCTAGAGATGACAAAAACCAAAAGCAGGTAAAAGACTTATTGGATCAAGGGGTCATCAAACCCAGTTCATCTCCTTTTGGTTTTGTGATCATGATGGTGCCAAAGAAGGATGGCACATGACGAATGTGTGTTTATTATAGAGCCTTAAACAAAATCACAGTGAAAAATTGATACCCTCTTCCTCGTATATATGATTTAATTGATCAATTAAAGAATGCTATTTATTTCACTAAGTTGGATTTGTGCAATGGATACCATCAGATCAGGGTTGCAGAAAAAGATGCATGGAAAAATTCCTGTAAAACCAAAAAATAATTGTTTGAGTGGTTAGTTATGCAATTTTGTCTTTGTAATGCTCCAACAACTTTCATGCATGTGACAAATGATGTATTCATGCCATTTATAGATGATTTTGTAATTGTATATTTAGACGACATTCTTATATTTAGTGGGACTTAGGATGAACATATAAGGCATGTAAAGCAAGTATTAGATGCATTTCAAAGGGAAAAGTTGTATGTAAAAATTGTCCAAATGTGAATTTGGCAAGTCTTCACTTGTGTACTTAGGTCATATTGTAGGAGGAGGACAATTGAAAATTGATCCTTCCAAGATTGATGTAATTGTAAATTGTCTTGAGCCCAAAAATGTAACCGAAGTACGAAGATTCGTAGGTGCATTATATTACTAGAAGAGATTCATTTCAAACTTCTCATTTATTGTAGCTCCTTTGCACGCCTTAACCAGTGTGAAGAACACTTTTTAGTGGGGAGGAAAGCACTAAAATTCCTTCAACACTCTGAAGGAAAATATCAGTACCGCACTGATATTATCACTGTCGAATCTTAAACAACCTTTTGAGATCAATACATATGCCAACAAATACGCCATGGGTATAGTATTGATGAAATATCGTAAGCCTATCTATTACCACTCTGAAAATTTTAATCAAGTTGTTGTTAACTATCCTACATATGATAAAGAGTTGTATGCATTAGTTCAAAGTGTAAAGAAATGGAAGCACTACTTAATAGGGAAGGAAACAATCATACATACAGATCATCAACCCTTATAGTATCTCCAAGCACAAACCAAGTTGCAACAATCTTGACATTACAGATGGATGGGTTTTCTTCAATAGTTTCATTTGGTGATCAAATACAAAAAGGGTACAATTAACAAGGTAGCTGATATGCTTTCTAGACCTCCTATTGTTTCTTCTATTATTTTGAAGAATTCTTCTTTATCTCATGATATCTATGTGGAAGAATATGTTGTTGATGAAGATTTTAAAGAGGTATTTGAGAAGATAACCCATGATGCATAGGTAGAGAAATATTGTCCACAGGGAAAACTACTCTACCATATTGGAAAGTTTTGAATTCCTACAAGTGAACGAGTCCATGTAATACGAGAAGCTGACACTTCTCTTGTGTCTAGACATTTTGGGGTAGGTAAAACTATGGCTCATCTGCAAAGGTTTTGTTACTGGCCTCAGATGAAAGAAATTGTAACTAAATATGTAAAGGGGTCTGTGATGTGTTCTACTTGTAAGCCCACTAATAGAAAATTGGGGCTATACTCACCACTTCTCGTTCCATCCCATCCATGGGAGAGTATCTCCATGGATTTTGTAGGGGGTTTGCCAATGTCAAAAAGGGGTCATGACTATTTGTATGTTGTAGTTGAGGTTCAACAAGATGTGTATCTTAATGCCATGTAAAAATAATATCACTACTGAGAAGACTGTTAATTTCTTCTTTTAGTATGTTTCAGTTCACTTTGGGTTACCCACGTCCATTATATCGGATCGAGATACTCAATTCCTTGGAGATTTTTGGAAAAACTTGTGGAGAATGATGGACACCAAGTTGAAGAGAAGCACTTCTTTCCATCCACAGACAGACGAACAAACAAAGGTTGTTAACCAAACATTGGTACTTTTTATTCAAGGCTATTGTAGAAAACATCCCGAGTTATGGGATGAACAAATACCCTATGTACAACATGCTTACAATCAAGACTTACACTCTTCAACTCAGTGTTTTCCATTCGAGACATGTTTTGGATATTTATGTAAGGTCCCTCTGGAATTGATTAATGGGAGAGATGTCGATTCAAATGAAGAAATAAATGAAGATAGGGCCCACAAGTTCATTCAAAGGATCCAACATGTACACCAGGTAGTTAGGGAATAGTTGGAGAAAACTCAAGCATAGTATAAAGCTCGACATGAAAAACATAGGGTTGATCATCAGTTACTGTTTGGAGACCAGGTATGGCTTCACATCAGTAAGGAGAGATTGAAGGGTGAAGGCAAGAAACTCAATCCCATCTGATATGGACCCTTCACTATTTTGGAGAAGAACGGTACCAATGATTTTCATTTAGATCTTCCACCATATATGCAGATTTACTCAATTGTAAATGTGGAAAACTTGAAACTTTTTTAGCCTCCCATGATCATGGATTAGGGTGAGGATTTTCAATACCTTTAGTTGATGGGTTTGTTCTTGAGTAGTTGGATGAGTTGAAGGAAGATATCATCATGGACAGAAGGGAGAGGACTTCACGCATGGGTGATATTGATTATCTTCAAGTGGGATTAAAGGGAAAACATCTAAGAAAGGAAAAGTGGATTGAGAGGGACAAGGTGAGGGAACTCTTCTCTCACTTATTTGTTAATTGATGAAATATTTTGGTGGTCCAAAAAGCTCTCAGTGGGAAGGCGTGATATAAAAGGGATCCAGAGAATACTAAGGATAAATAAGAATTCACAGAAGCACCTTAGGAAGCTCAGAATGGCCTCAACAGACAGAGAAATGGGAAAAATTAAAAGTCCTCAAAAATTAGTGAAATTGACATTACTGCGAAGATCACATCGCAATATTTCCAACGATGTAAAAAACTCATCAAATGGAGTTATGGATCAAAATATATCCATGGTCAAAGTTTTGGTCAACCTAGCCTAGTCAACAGAGATGAGTCGACATCTGTACTGCTGACATCAACATCAGTAAGGATGCCGTCAGTGTTTGTACAGGGTATGTGCCACACGTAGAGGGAGACACATGTCATGATGACATAAGCATGATGTCAACATGATGATGTGGTAGAACCAGAGGCTATCATGTGTCACTCTTTTTTGGACTTTTCTGGTTAGTCCGTGGACCAATGGGAAAGTGCCACATCGGAGTCCGTACAACCATGTGGAATAGCGTACAACCACCCGATAGGTGATGTGGCAGGATGATGTGGTAGAGGTGGTGTGGCATGTCCATGCAATATGGTGACATGGTCCAATGAAAGGTTGCCACGTGGTAGCAGGAAAAAGAACAAGGATGCCCAACAACCAAATGTTTAAAAAAAAGGAGGGGTTGGATGGCGCCAACCCCCAATCCACCATATTAAACCATATCCCACCATATTTGTCCGGTTGGAGCCACAATCCGCCAAACTTATCGCCATTACCAAAGTTAGCAGGAGATCCCATGGGATTCAAACTATAACAGATATATATAACCCATGGTGTATTAAAATGGGAGGTCTACGGGTTTGACCCTGGAACCTCCCCCAACAAAGCACCTTAATAAACGTCTGCCAAACAATAGGCCAAACTACCTCATTGGTAACTCTGGCCCCAATTTTTATTTAAAAATTAGATTTTTTCAATGCACGGGGAAAAGACTAGGGAACGTGATAGGCGGTACCAAGGCACAAAACATGATGCAGAAGGATAGTCATTAATGCAGACTACAAGCACACAAATCGAGAAATTTTTTATCATGGGCGTGAAACTGCCAGACTCATATTGAGGCATGGAGACAGTCATTTTGGGTAATTCGATGCCACGAATTCAGTGGTGTTGTTTGTTTTCTGATCTGATCAAAGATTCTGCAACTTAACTCTAGAATGAGGTATACTTATGTATTTTTCCAAATTATTTTGCTGAGTTAATAAAAAGGCCTACCCATTTGAGAGAAGGACTAGGAGATTTAGTCCACCAGGGAGGAACTCCGTTATCAAGTTTTTGTGTTCAAATCTGATGCATATGTCTCTTCATTATTGACATTTTCCTTCTTTATGATGCACTTCATTTTATTCTCATTTAATACAATTATTTAATAAGTCACATCGATGAAAATATCTCGGATCAATTATTGAATATTATGTAGTCCTAAAGGAGTTTGGGCATGTATTTAAAGAAATACTAGGACCACCCCCTAAGAGAGATTGATTTCTCTATAAATTCGATTCCTGGAACAACTCCAATATCCAAAAATAATGATAGGATAAGTGCACCAGAGCTGAAGGAGTTGCAAATGCATCTTGAAGAGCTTCTGAAGAAGGGGTATATATGCCCAAGTGTGTCACCTTGGGGTGACACAGTTTTATTTGTTAAGAAGAAGGATGGAACATTCAGACTTTGCATTGACTTCAGACAGTTGAACAAAGTAACTGTAAAGAACAAGTATCCCTTGCCAAGGATCGATGACCTCTTTGATCAATTGAAGATTGAAAAAATATTCTCAAAGATTGATCTCAGGTCTAGTTATAATAAGGTAAGTGTTAAATATGAATACATTAATAAGACTTCCTTCAGAACAAGGTATGGTCATTATGAGTTCAGAGTGGTGTCATTTGGGTTATTAAGTGCACCGATTGTTTTCATGTGTTTACTGAATGGTGTTTTCCGAGAATACTTAGATAACTTTGTCATTGTCTTTCTGGAATATATTGTTATATATTCCAAGTCGGAAGAAGATCATGAGAAGCACTTGAAGATTGTACTACAAGTATTAAGGGAGCATCAATTGTATTCCAAATTGAGTAAGTGCTCATTTTACCATAACCAAATTCATTATTTGGGGCATATCATATCTGAGGAAGGGATAACAGTGGACCCTGGAAATATTGAGGTCATTAAAGGGTGGTCAACACCTAAAAAATGTGATAGAAGTTAGATTCTTCATGGGCCTTGCTGGCTACTACAAAATATTTATTGCAAGATTCTCAAAAGATTGCACACGCGATCACTTCCTTGAAAAAGAAGGGAGTGATGTTCCAGTGAACATTGGAGTGTGGAAAGAGTTTCCAAAACTTGAAGCAATTATTAACCAGTGCTCCAATTCTAAGGATTGTTGATTCAAATGAAGATTGCATGGTATGAACAGATGCATGCAAAGAAGGACTTAGTGGATTCCTTAGTCAGAATGGGTATGTTGTAGGTTATGAATCAAGGAAGTTGAAGGATAATGAAAGGAATTATGCCACTCATGATTCAGATTTGGCAGACATGGTGCATGCCTTAAATAAGTGGAGACACTACCTCATGGGAAAATAGTTTGAGCCGAGGCCAGACCATCATGGTATGAAATATTTATTCGGACAACCAATTCTAAATGCCAAGCAGAGCAGGTGGTTATAATTTCTCAATGAGTATGACTTTGATATAAAGAATATCAAAGGGAAAGAGAACAAGGTGGCTAATGCACTCAAAATAACAGTGCATGATATGCATGCTACAATAACTAGCATGTACCAATCTGATCTGAAAGACATAATCTCAAAGGCTGCAAAATCAGATTTGCAATACAAGGATTTAGTGGCAAAATTACAACAAGGTAATTTGTAGAAAAAAATTGAGGATCACAAGTTGGGAAATGATGCATTTCTCAGGTATAGAGGCATAATTTATGTTCCCAATTCTCAAGAATTGAAAATTTTGATATTGAGGGAAATGCATAATGTAACTTATGTTGGACACCCAGGATATCAAAAAACAATTGCAGCAGTCAAAAGCCAATATTTTTGTCTAGGAACGAAGAAATAAAGTGATTAGTACATTTCCAAATGTTTGGAGTGTCAAAAGGTCAAGGCTAAGCATAGACACCCAGCTGGGTTGTTGCAGCCATTACCTATCCCTAGGTGGAAATGGGAAGTGGTAACAATGGATTTTATCACCAAACTGCCCAAAAACAACAAGAAACATGATTCTATCATGGTAGTGGTGGAAAAACTTACCAAATCTGCCCATTTCATTCCAGTGAAGCTCACTCACAAAGCAACTAACGTTGTTGATATTTATATGAGGTAAATTGCTAAATTTCATGGTATAACCAAGACAATTATGTCTGGCATAGATCTAAAATTCACATTGAATTTCTGGAAAGGATTATTTAAAGGATTTGTAACTAATTTGAATTTTAGCACAACTTATCATCCACAATCTGATGGGAAAACATAGAGGGTGAATAAAGTGATTGAAGATATGTTGAGGATGTATGTGATGGATAAACCATCAAAATGGGAAGACTATATACACTTGGTAGAGTTTTCTTACAACAATGGATACGAAGCATCTCTGAAGATGAGCCCATTTGAGACACTTTATGGTAGAAAGTGAAACACACTTGTAAGCTAGGAAAACCCAACAGATAGAGAAATGGTTGGGCCATAGTTTCTTAGGGAAATGAAAGAGAAGATGTCAAAAATAAATCATAATTTAAAGGCTTCTCAAGACATGCATAAAAGCTATGTTGATAAGGGCAGAATTCACAGGGAATTATGCGTAGGTGATCATGTATTCTTGAAAGTGAAGGCCAAAAAAAGTTCCCCGAAGTTGGGAAATTGTTCAAAGTTGGCAGCTCATTATTGTGGGCCATTGGAAATCCTAGATAGGATTGGGCCTATAGATTATATGATTGCATTACCTGCATCAATGTCTATTCATAATGTGTTCCATGTATCATTTCTCAAGAAGTATATACATGATGCTAATCATGTTATTGATTGGAATGTGATTCACATGGAGAAAGAAGGTGCTTTTCAAGTGCATCCAGTGTTCATACTAGACCGAAAGATCAAGAAGCTCCAAAATAGAGCTATAGAGCTAGTAAAGGTCCAATGGACCTAGTACGGTCCCGAGGATGCAACTTGGGAGAATGAATATGTTATGCGGGCAGAATACCTATATCTTTTTTAATATTTTTTAAAATCTTGATAATAAGATGTAAATAGTATGCACTGAGGATAGTGCATAAACAAGGGGAGGGTATTGTAATACCCCATTGTCGATCCCTAGCTGAATTGTAAACATGATTTATAGGTTGGTGAGCCAAGTTATTATAATATAGGAGGATTATGTGATGATTAGGCCGAAGATCCTAGATGCCTAAGGCCAGTGAGCATATTTTTGTATATGTAAAAACTCATATCATTAATATTAATACATTGCTTCATGTATATTGACCATGATAAAAGAGTATGGGGGACTAAGTTCCACTATGAAGGGAAAGGGAGGGGCTAGGAGACTAGGAAAAAGGGCTGAGATTGAGGGCTTAAATTAAAGGGAATATTGTATTATTATTTCCTAAATACTTTGGTGAGGATAAGTATTTTATCTTAAGTCTCATGCAAGAGGGAATGAATTACAAGTGGAGAGAAAATGAGCTCTAGGAGAGCCATGTGTCAATCATGACGCATGCAAATATATCTGGGGAAAACAGTTTGTTTTCCCATATTTTCCCCATTCACACATAGAGCCATCCTTTTCATTCACCAAGGAAATCACACAGCCAACCATTTTTCCTCCAAGACTCTACCATTTCATCATGGACACAGCTATTTAACCTACATGCACACCTTCAACAATGATTCCATACATTTCCTATTATGTACACCGCACCTGGAATTTTCCTAAGCCTGTACTATGCCTTACTTGTTCTATACCCAAAATTTGTCGCGGACATCACCCTTACTTGATTGACTTGGTAGCTGGGTAGAAGAAAGAGGTTGTTAGGGGCTTTGGATTTGAAGAGGTGGGTTATCAAGCCCATGGATTAAAGAAGAAGTTTTTTAGGCCTATTAGAAACTCTCTCCAGGTGAGAGAGGTTGTTGGGGAAGTGATTTTTCCAGAGGGAGCCTAATTGCAGCTATAGTGCTCTGAGAAATCATAGTTGGCTTGTTGTTGAATCCCTGGAATGGAAGTGGGGAAGTTGAAGGACTATTTAGTAGAGAAGGGGCACACTTCCTGGGGTGTGACAGGCATGTGGGGAATGAGAGGCTATAGTTTGTTAGTGTGAGTTGGCTCCTGGGATGAAATCCTTCATGTTCACTATGTAACTTCATGTTGTCTCAGCTTAACCTAGGAATCCCTTTACCCCGGTGGAGTTTAGTCTTAGTTCAGGGGTGACCCACACTCAGATTGATGAGAAACATGGTCTAAGGTTGGGAGGTTCATGGAAGGTCTGCATGTAGTTGGTGGTCTTCTATAAAAAGATAAGTTTCAATTATGTGTTCAATTGCATGTTGTGTATTTGTACATGTCTTATATTTATAAGTATTTCTTGTATATGTTGTATGTATAGGATTACCGTTATTTTTGTATCAATCTGTGTATTAGCAGAATGTGTTGTATGTTTAATTTTTATACGTATGATGTTCTCCAAGATTTTTTTGTGGAATAGCTCAACATGTCTATGGCTAGGTATGTTACAATTTTGAATATCAGAAACAAGAGAAGTTTGATTGTGGAATTACCTAGCTTGGGAGGCCTGGCGTATGTAACAACCATGGAATTATAAGGAGCCATAGATTCAGGTCATGATTTCATCCTCTCCCCATATCATACCCTCATATAGGTTCTAGATCACATGATCTCCATATGTATCTAGTATATGCCATATCCTCTCCCCCTCTATTATATCATGAACTCTTTCATTTTTATCCCACTTGGCCATCTGGACTCATAGTCTACTATGTTTTTCATCCCTATCCTCTTAACAGGTGAAACATTCTCCCATTCCCAATCATACAACAAAGAAGTATAATTTATCCATATTGATTGAGCATGTCTAACTATGCTCAACTTCTCATGAACTTAGGCTAGTAGTATGAATCCACCCCTATCATATATATTTCCTCTCTTGTGTCCCTTAAACCAACAAGATGTTGGTGGTATATGTGTTCATCAACAACCCCTCCATAAGAACCATGATGAATTTATGTAAACCATTAATGGTCATGTAGGTATGTTGGAATAGGTTCACACCCATCCTCTCATCTGTATCCAATTCTAGAATATATCCTACACCTAATAATATATCTAGGTTTGTAAAATTATTAGCATCCCCCCATCCAATATACTTCTTCTTATGTAATGGTCATATTCCCCCTAGGAAGGTAGATTGTGTGGGAATCCATATCATAGTATCCAATCAAATCATAGCAGAGGCTTGGGTCAAATATGGAAAAGACATACCTTGGTTAGTCTATATAACCCTTCTATCCTCAAGCTCTATTGGTCCTCTATATATAGACATCTCGTTCTCTTATCTATCCAATCCACCTAGCAATTGTTGGATTTACTTCATACACACATAGGATTTATTTTTCCTAATGTGTTTCCTTGTTTATTATTCATAATTAGTCTTTAGCGAATCTCCTATATTTTAGGGGAGAATATTCCACCCGGAGAATATTCTCTTTCAGATGACACTTCTGTTTGACTACTTGAGTTGAGTTTAGATGCTTCATTGGTTTTGTCACCATGCAACATTGGGATCATCACCAGATAATGCACAATTTCCTTGGGATCATCACCAGACTGGCACATTACTCTTGATTCCCTGATTTAACTCATCACTACTCTCTGTTTAGTCAGTTAATTGAAGAATAGTTGAGTAGTTAACTCAACTAGGTGGTAGTTCACTCCCGTAATTGCTTGAGAGACTAGACTAGGTGGAAGTTCACTCCCGTAACTGTTGGTGTGTGTCCATATCACTCTATACCACCACTATGGTGCATTGGTTCTCCTCCAATGCGCACTCATTGAGTTATACAGAGTATATCATGTGTAAATTATTCATTATTCATAACAGTTAATGTGAATTCTTTCATTCTTTCTCTCCTTCTCCTTCTTTCTCATTTTCTCTCTGAAAATGTGTATATCATTGTTTAGATATATCTATTATGTACAGGTTCATTACATTTACATGGTATCAGAGCTGACGGACTGCTAAGCAAAAGTTACACCAAAACTTTTTGTAGGTAGAAAAGATTGAAGATAGCAGAAAGATGGATTTCCAAAAAGAATTCATTCTTACCCCTTACAAATATTTTGAATGGAAGGAGAAAATAGCCATACATCTCTGAACCAGAGGGTTGTATAGGTTCACCTTTAATAAATATAAAAAAATTACATTAGACATAGAAAAATCCATGTACTTAAATCGCATGGATGAGGCACTCGAAACAATTTGCAGTCTTATTTATCCCAATCTCCTTTTTCACATATCTTCCTGTAAGACTCCCAATGAAGCCTGGACCACCTTGGATGGGATATTTGGAAAACAGGATGAGATGAGGGGACATATGATGGAGGTGGATTTTCTCACATTGGATCCAAAAATCTTCGAGAATATCCAATATTTCTTTACAAAATTCAAGGATTTATTGTCGCAACTCAAAGCTTGCGGGGTTGATAAATAGAAGGAGGAGAAACAAATGGTTCTCACCATTCTCTCCAAGCTTGGTCCTGGATTCTCTTTATTCGTATCCACATTCCATTATTTCAGATTCACCTCTAGATCCAACTGGAAGATGCCTTCTCTTGAGGACTTTATCGAATCCCTGACACAAGAGAAAACCAAGCTCATTAACATGGGCACAATCAAAGGCCCAAGGGTGCATGCACTCACTGTGCATGATGGAAACAAAAAATATCAGAAATATAAATATAAAGATAAATGGAAAGCTCATGCACATACAAAGAAGGAAGGGTACACAAAACCCTTCACCGATGCCTCCAGATCCAAAGGGGAAAAGGGAAGAAAAGGGGAGAAATGGACGTAGTGTCACAAAGGATTATGTTAGCACTGAGAGTCACCCTCAGATTAAGAAAGGATAAGCCCAGTACCCATAAGAGTATTTGGTGGATATTTTATTTATGAGTGGAGTTCAATTGGAAAAAAATCAGTACAAAAATGATTCTAACAGAGAGACAGGGCAGGCAATGCACAGGGAAGTGAGGGGCTCATTAACTTCAATTAGTGATTTGAGTTTAAGGGTGAGAAGAAGGAATAATTGGTGAGAAAGTGGACAAGTCTACCATGGGCATCAGGCTTTCAAGAAGCTTGCTGAAGAAAAACGTAGGCTCAAGAGTGCTCTTGAACTCAAGCTTCAGACACTGAAATATGTCAAAGAAACATAGTCACAACAACATAGTAATAGAGCCTACATCACAATGCAACTATGACAACTCAAATGGATCCTCCATACCCGAGTCCTTCAGTGTGAGGAGAAATAAGATAACAAGGGAGCTGATTAAAACTGGTCACGATACCACTTTAATCAAACCTACATTACAATAGCATCACAACCCTCTACTGGATCCTCCATGCCCGAGTGTTTTAGCACAGTTTTATGGAGAGATGAAAAGAGGCTGAATTTTATTAATGCGAAAGTCTCAAATTTGATACATAACCAGAGAGTAGCTATGGTATCAAAAATTTACAAAATAGGGAGCTTTATTCAACCAATTGATTACCTTAACTAAACCTTGAACTGATCTATTTATACTCAGATCAGTCCACAACTACCAGGGGTGTGACCTAGATCTTACATTCAAAACCTTTCATCTGTGATCTCTTCTATCATATTGAACGTGCATACCTCTGTCAGATGCGAGCTCATATTGGCATGGGTCTGCAGGAAAATTTGTCCACAGGGGTACCATGGGCTGACAGTTCAGTATCCATGGATGAACCTTCCATGCCTTCCATTTATGGAGTGAGCCAAGATTTCAACCACCAATCCTTCCTTCCATTAACTACCTTTTCTCGAGAACACCACGAGACTTAATGCTCAGGGGGAGACCACATGCTTCTCTTGGATACGATGTTATATAAACATGTGATTGCGGAGCCACTCAATGGTGGTTTGGATTGAGACCACTTTTGAGCCTGTAATTCACCACCTTTCACCATGTATTACTTTTTCCTTACCATGGTTTCAATTGCAGGACCGCTCAAGAAAAGTATCGCCTGAGAATGTTGCATCCCCGTAATGGACTATGGCCATTCATCTAGTCATGATATGATATTTGGGCACACATGCTAGATTTAGCTCCACTGCCAATCTTAATCACCCACCAACTTTAAGGTCCACTAAAACTATGCCTTGGAGGGGGGCGCTACCTTTGGCATTGAAAAAAAACACTTCCCAAAGATGGACCTATCATCGCTATGCTGACATGTCACAGATAGAGACGTGACATGCATCACTTCGAAAATAGGTTGACGACATGTCAAAAAATTATTGAAATGAGTTCCATGTGTTAGTGCTAGATGGATTCCACGTGTCATGACTGATAAGGGTGCCACATGTCTGCGCTGATGGTTGCAATGTACTTGGTGCTCCAGGGCTCAGGAGTAGCTCCTTTTCCTTTGGCTCCTTCCCAGATGTGACCTAGATCTATGACCTTATTCCAACACGTGATTGCGGGCATGACCAAGAGTGGTTTGAAACCAAACTACTTTCTCACCCACAATTCACCATGAGCCACCACCTGTCCCCCTCTCAAAACTGTGGTTTCGATTGCGGCCTGCCCTCCAAATTTTAAATCTTGAGCACCTTTTGACCCCACAATGGAGCATGACCACTAATATTGTGATCTCGGATGAGGCCCTTTGATCAATGGCTCAGCTCTAGAACTTTTAGATCAATGGATTGGATATACTCCTTCTCAAATAAGTGACCGCGATTTGCTTCGCGATTTGGGCTTCAGAGTTTTAAATTTTTAAACCTCATTTTCCCCAAATGATTCGATCCAAAGCTATAGATCTGATGACACATGGATTCCATAGATCAATGACCAATATCCTTTCGGGTCTTCAGGCTTCGGAGAAATAAAATCTCAAACCTATGCTTCTCCCATGTGATTTTACCCGAAGCTAGGGATCTGATGACGTGTGGCTCTTGCAGATCAATGGTGTTGGCCCTTGACTAGGTTTTGTTGATATCTAGTCAAGTTTGAACTATTTTTGGACTTCGACATCCTGTCGAAGGAGGAGTGCAAGACAAAGCAGAGATCGCGGGATCTCAGACCCTTTTTGGTTCCTTTTTGGGATGTGGGAATATGTAATGGGAATGGGATGTCGGCCCATGGGTTTACCCATGTTTAGGCCTATTTTGTAATCTATAAATAGACACTTAGGCTAGATACAAGGGTGGTCCATATATGTGATGTGAATGCATGCTAAGTGCAACTAGAGTCTGTAAGTGATTTGTGCATGACTGTAAGAGACTTGCAGAGCTAAGTGCAAGTCCTTGTAGCAGATTATGGAATGCTTAGTGATGTAACACAAGGAAGAAGGATCTAGCGAGCTGAACATATCTTTTGTCCTGTGTGGAGTAGGGTTTTTGAGGCTCTTTTCTTGTAACCGATTGAATTAAGACAATAAATAAGAGGATTTGGTGGACGTAGCCCCAGGTTGGGGTTGAACCATGTAAATACCGTGTTGTTATTCTTTTTGCTTGTCTTAATGTGTTTATGACTCTCTTGCTAAGTTCTTTGATAGAAATAGATAAATTTGCTTATGCTTTGTGCTTATGATGAATATGGATGTTAGATATGACATCTGTGAACTCTCTTAGTGCTTGAATCTGCTAGATCTGATCTAATTCCTTTGCTAAGTCATTATATACATTAGATCAGGGTGGATGTTGCGATGCTCTGTTTTCTCTACGAAGTAGATATTGGTTAGCTAATGATGAACTAACGGTGCTAAGTTCTCTATTAAGTGTTATAATCACAGATCTGTGTCCCAGCTAAGGTTGCAGACACCTGATTCCTGCAACCACCCCTGCCTCTACCTCGGGTGAGACTTTATTTGCTTCGCAAGTTTTGTTGAAAGGGCTGGTAGTTAGGGTTTTGTTGGTGCGTTGTTGTAGTGTTGAACCTTGGGTCTACCCCTGTGCCAACAAATGGTTCTATTGTTGGGACATGAAACTGTGATTGCTGGGAACTGAGAAAGAAGGATCTTTGTGCAAATATTCATCTTGAAGTTTTGAAAGCTCTGTACATAGATATTTCACTCTAGTGAGTTGTATTCTACTTGATTTATAAATTTTCGTGCTAAAAGAAATAAGCCCGATCTGAAGAAAAGAAGTTGAATCTAAAGGAGAGAAGCAAGATCTGAAAGATTTGTGCTCTAAGAAAGGTAAAAGTGAGAATTTATGATTAAAATAGGTAAGATCTACAAGCTTTGTGCTCTGATAAAGGTAAGAATATTGAAAAGTTTTAGATCTGGAAGCTTTGTGCTCTGTAGAAGTAAGATAAGTGGAAATTTTTGTTTCTAGAGTATGGATCTAGGTATGTTTAATAGAGTCTGTCCTAGTTCAAAAACTAGGGTATTGATAGATGAAGGAAGATTTGATATTAATATATCTGACAAGAATAGTGAAAGATATGCTATACCTATGCATAAAAAGAATGTTTGGACTAACAAATGGATGCAGGATCCTAGAGATAATTTGTTGTAGGTTAGATCCTATGCTCCTAGCACATAGTACATAAGAAGTTGGGGATCATTTAAAAGAAATAGATGATTAACCCTCTTTTACAGCTTCAGAAGACTAGGACATCTTGCTAAGGAATGCCCTTGAAGAAGACCTAGCTGTCCTTGTTGCAAATCTATGGACCATGAAGTGTTGGATTTCCCTAGAATGATTGCTAAAGTTGAAAGAATGAATCTGAACCAAGAAAACCCTAAGGCGGATCCAAAAATGGCAAAAACCCAGAAAAATTAGAGAAAGTATTGTTACGGATGAAAGAAACCCTGAATGACCACCAACATATCAACTTATCAGGGATATTCAAAGAAAAAGAATGCATTGAAGCAAGAATAGGAGACTTCGACATTGAATATGTTCTGGATGAGGAAACACATGTGAATATCATGATAGAAAGAACTTGGGAAGCTATAGGGAAGACTGCTATGATTCCTTTATTAGGAGGAATAGGATTATTCAGAGGAAAATTGGTAAACCTATGTGGGAAGCTCACTCAGATACCTATGAATGCCAATGGAACTTCGAGAGAAGAAGATTTTGAGATTATTAAATTTATTGAAGACAACACCCCATTTACCATGTTACTAGCCAGCCCTTGGATTGAAAGATACCAGGCCAGAAGGAAATAAGAAGAAGCAGTGTTAGAACAACATAAGTAGGAGTTAAAAGAATTCATGACTAGAAGGATCACACACTTGATTGCAGAACATGAGAACAGATCGAAGCTATTTAAAACTAGAGACCCAGATGTCGAAGCTACAAGAACATTAGAATACCAACAGAATACTGAAGTACTTATCCCAGACAAAGAAGAGGTACTACCCCTGAATGCTAGGAAAGAATTTCAACAACACAAAGTAACTATGTTAAGAGAAGATAAGAATCAGAATGGAAAAATGCATACTGAGATGAAGCTCACTGGAAATAAGGCTAGAAAGATAATTAAGAAGAGGGCCAAGATTGAAAATTTACAGAAAGTCCCAGAGGGAACCTCACAGAAGGAAAATTTGCAAAATTGGAGCTTCGCCAGGATATCATAACAATGACACGTGGCACTTCTCCATGGTGAAGAAATATAGTCATTGGGGAACATTATAATCATTAGATCAATGCTCTGAATGGATAGAAAACCATTTATGGCCAGCTAGCTTGCCATACGACCTTTGAGACAGTGCCATAATGGACATAACCGAGTTAATGAAGACCTCATACCCATTGCAAGCGACCTGTTGTCGAGTTACCTATTTATCCCACCGCGCCACGCATCGAGAACACCTTTTCCAATTGAGAATTTGAACCCACAGACTACGTTCAAGTTATACCATGATCATCATGCTACTTCTCTCTCTCTTATTACTATGTCTAAGCTACCCCCCTCAAACCTGAGATTGTTAACCCTGAGCCTGTATGTCAGATGAGTTGAGTGTTGCAGAAAGAGTTGTTGAGGAAGTTTTGATCGAATCGATGACTGAAAGATTCATATTAGAGAGAGGATTAACCACAGGTGTACAAGAATCATCCACAGGAGGACTGCCATCCTCTCCGTCAACTGCTAGAGCCGAACCATCGCAACCATTAGATGAAAATAAAACTAAGCACAGGGATGGTCTCGCGAATGCTAAGTTGATTCTGAGCATATTACCTACTTATATACCACCTTTGAGTGGTGCTGTAAACCATGACAACGTACCTAGATATTTTGAATACACCTTGGTCAATGCATACCTCCCGAAGGGGATACGTGCAATTCGCATAGACTAAGAAAATATTAAAGCATTGAAGTTTAGTGACTTCAACCTCAACAACCAGAAAGATTACAACATGCTCGTGCAACATAATTACCTGACCATAACAAAGGGAAATAATTCGAAGATCATCCCTCATCCATGGACCCATAACCTCGCACAGTCCACCCTGTTGAACCTTATGAATATTTCACACTTCGGACGACACCAAGAGGTGAATGAATGTGTCAAATGGTTGTTGTCTTGTTACCATGGAGGTTATATATGGTTAAATCATCACATAACAGTGGATCCGACGTTGGTAAATCAGATCGTAGGGATAAGTATGCAAGGCCCTGACCCACAGGATTTCTATCCCAGAAAAACAATGGATCGTGCTCTAGCTCAAAGGATCAAGGACACCTACGACGATGTTGAGAAGGGCACGCGAGTCTACAAGGTAGCTTCTATCTAGAGTGGCGTAGTGTGCCTCACCTGTCAATTGATCGTAGTAAAGTTAGTACGCAAGAACTAACCCACCCAAGTGACTCATTTTGTAGTCGACCTCTCAGGGAAGTGCGTGGAGGGCCTACAAATGAATTGGGTGAAGTACCTAGTGAACCAATTAGAACTTGAATGCAGAGAAACCCAAGATCAAGGGTACGAATTTCACTTCAGTTGGCTGTTGATCCTAATCACTTTCATTTCATGGGAGATGCCAGAAGGTGCAACCTTCCCGGACATAGAGCCCTTTGAACCATTGGCTGCAAAGTTCATCACACTGTGGTATTCAAGTGACATGAATAAATAGTGGAAGTCCAATGATGTATTTCACACATACTACAACCAGTTGAAGGTAGCCATACAGTCCACTCCTTGCATAACTCTGAATACTTTACACAGGTTTCGACCTTTGATGAAATTCATCCTGGACTGCCATTTCATTTACATCACAGTGCACGCTGACGAGCACAAGAAACAACTTCATTCCTATTACAAGCTAATGAAGGAGGACTTGGAGGAGATCACCAAGGACTAGTTGGCGGACCTCTGCATTCCAGCAAACCCTGTGGAGATATTCGATATAGATAGTCCAAAAATTGCACATGATACACCTAGACCTAGCAGGATGAAGAAAACTAAAGAAGTTTAGGATTTGGACAATGCATCTATGAAGACTGCTTCCATGTAATATACCAGATATAAAAGTATGTAGAACAAAAATAAAATGCTAGAAATGGAAGAATAACAGTAATATAACCAGAATAATCACCACAATAACATATGAAATGATATAAGAATCACAACAGAAATAACACTTTGATTCTGAGAGCAATGTTCATGGGCCTCTTTGAGGGGGAAACCTCTAGTCGAGAAGACCTCTATTACAATAATCTCCAAGTTAGGGTTCTCATACCCTCGACTCTTATTTATACTAAATATGTCTATCAAAATAAGCATCTAGAGGAAGATCCTTCTAGAAGTGGAAGCTTCTATTAGGTCTTCT
>SNQJ01S0012498.1:12242-24086 GCA_010110895.2 Picea sitchensis
GTTATCACGTGCACCATTGATTGAGATCACTGCATGTATATCAATCCTTTTCTATGCACATGAAATGCCCGTGCACATGACGTAGCAATCCAGAGCAACAAATTTCAAGCTCAGACTGTGGTAACAGATAGGTTAATTTTCGATGACGGAAATCCATTAGGTCAAATAGATCAATGGATCTCATCCATTCCGTTTCTAGAATCACATGGGTTTTAATATCAAGTTTGAAGTACTGAGTTGCTGAAGACCCGAAGCCTCCGAAGAGCCGAAGTCCCGAGAGCCTGCCACGTCACTCCGGGCCCTACCACTCCGGGAGATTTCAAAGCACCAACATTCAAAACTCCCAAGCCCAGATTTTTGAAGAGAATCTGGACCGTTCATTCATCACGACACGCGACAAAAAATCATACACTTCAGGGATTTTCCTCAGGGAGGTTTTTCATGCTTCACATTTGAAACTCCCGAAGCCTAGAATTCCGAAGAGAATATGGACCGTTGATCCCAATTCAATGAGAATCGTCGATCCTTGCAACAAGTAAATATTACCTGAATCACAAATCATCATCAAATCAATGACCACGCTTCATTGCAGGGACGTACACTGCTCGAGTGTTAATTTTACTAAGTGGTCCCGCAATTGGAACCATGGTATTTTTGGAAGGGTACGTGGCAGTTTGTGGTGGATTGCGGGCCCAAAGGCGGTCTGGATCCAAACCACCCTCAACAGCTCCCGCAATCACATGCTTTAATGACATCAGATCACCGCATCACCTCCCCTCATCCCACTCACTACTCTCACTCCTCTCTCTACGCTCCACTTGTATCCTTCACTACACGTCGCCAACTTTATACTCTCGATACCTCCACCGTATTCACACCTCATCTTGCTTTGACATCTGCCTTCACATGTCATCTACCCTCGCGTCCATTCATCCTGTCTCCTGATTGGATTCTCATCTCCATGTCTCCCCTCATACCCGATGAGTCGAAAACCACTCCAGCGAAGCTATTTCACAGGTACAGATGGCATCTGACGGGCGCAATAAAGAATGCGCTTGGCTTCCAAAATCTCAGGCATAAACAAGGAGTTAAGTCTCAGTCACAGGTCGACGCAGATTAGTTCCAGAAACACTTCAACAAACTTTGCTCATGCAACTGGTTATCTCCAGTGGCCTCCAATGTCTCGTAGACATGGCGTTGTTCAACACAGAGCTCTGCTCTGTCACTCTGAGGCCTATTTTAGGCCACTCTGTTCCTCAAGAACATGAATCAGTTCTGTCGTAGAGACAGTAGTAGTTTTATTTGATTAAGTCCAACATTTTCCTAGATTAGATGCAAGAACGGTCTTCTGTGTGTGATAAGAACCACTCTTGCTGATTGAGTCCAGTGTCTTAGTAAAGTTAATTATTTGATTTGTGAACAATTCCCTAAATTTAGGACTCAGTCCCCTAAGGACGAGAGCCTCTGCAACCCTTTTAAATAGTTAGTTTTTGGATATTGTAAAGGTCAGATTTTTTGGGGAAGGAATAACAATACAACAGAGTAGTTGGACCTGTTTTATGCATGGATTAAAGCTCTCTACCTGGTGAATATACTCTTGATGACAGTGTTTCATTCAACTCTTCATGTGTTTTTATTCTTATCTTGAATACCATTTTTTATTTGTGCAATGTACATTTCATTTCCTTTCATCTATTGTATGACTTATTTTTACTGATATGCAACCTGTCAAACAACTAATGCTTTGGTGAAGATTTGTTTTCTGCAATTTGTGGGAGTTATTGTGTTTTGATACATGTTTGATGTCTTGAAATGATATTTTAAGTATTGAACTTCTTGCAACAGATTATTCATTGAGTAGTTTGTTGTTTCCCTTTGTTTTCTATTATTTCACTAGTCTGTCATTAGTGTACCACCAGCCAAGGAGGACCCTCATCCNGGAGATGACATTCTGGAGCTAGAACAAGGACAAGCCAGCAATGCAGGAGACATACCCATTCATTTCAAACAACAAGTTGTGAAGTATCAAGGGTGTTTTGCTGCCCTTTATGGTTGTGAATCACATGAATTTCATGAGTTGTTTCAATGAGGACAGGAGCATCTCAGTCTTGTTTATAATGCATATCTCACACAACAACAAATTTGTCCTCTCAACCAGTTGGAGGCTTTTCATGAGTTTCAAGATCCAATAGCGAGATGGATGGATTCTTATTTTTCCAAAATCCCAAAGGTTGAAAGTTTTACCATGATCATCATTTGCAACTGTAAGTACCAGATGCCTGCCAACTTTTTGTCGCGTTTGATATATCCTCTTTGGATTATTCTAAACAATGACCTGCACATAGTTACGATTCTTAGTCAAAAGTTTTCTTGGTTTCATTGGAAGTGGAATTACACATGATTGTGTTGGTTTTCATTTGAATAGAGTAGGTAGTAGGAGAATAAGCTCGTAGTTCGAGCATTTAATTTTTAGTTTGCAGATTGTTTTTCAGTATGTCGGTTTTCAGTAGCTCGTTTGAATAAGAGACTCGATATCCCAACAAAGGCACTGGGGTTTAGTTGCATTTTCAAGTTTCAGTAAAGATTCCATAGCCCAACATAGACCCTGGGGTGTAGTCTCAGTTTTTAATTCAATAAAATGCAAGGCTGACAAACAAATATGAGGGTAAGTGATGAAAGGTAAGAGCAATTATCTAATCTCAAGGCACCGATCTACAATTCTTAGCACCTCACAGGGACGAGCTATCCCTAGTTGGAGCCAATGTTGTAACCTAGGTCTGCATACCCTGCCTCTCTTGTCTTTTTCCCTATGTCTTCATCAATTTTTCCTTTTTCTGGTGGTTAAGTCAGTTTCCCACTACTGAGTGTCTTGGCCCTTATTCGTTTTTGAGTCTTCGAGCATTTTTGTTTTTGTTTTTCTGAAAGGATAAAATACATGTCATATTTGTTTCAGAATGCTTGTCATCACGGGCATCATTGATTGAGCTCACCACAGGTCTATCAAGCCTTTTCTATGCATAGGAAATGCCCGTGCACATGACACAACAATCCATAGAAGAAAATTTCGGGCTCAGACTGTGGGAACAAACATGTTAATTTTCGACAATAGAAATCCATTAGGTCAAATAGATCAATGACTCTCATCCATTCGGGTTCCAAACTCTCACAGGTTTTAATATCAAGTTAAAAGTACTGAGTTGTTGAAGACCCAAAGCTTCCGAAGAGCCGAAGTCCCGATAGCCTGCCACATCACTCCGAGAGATTTCAAAGCACCAACATTCGAAACTCCCGAAGCCTAGATTTCCGAAGAGAATCTGGACCGTTCATTCATCACGACACACAACAACCAATCATTCACTTCGAGGATTTTCCTCCGGGAGGTTTTTCATGCTTCGCATTTGAAACTCCCGAAGCTCGGACATCCGAAGATAATTTGGACCGTTCATTCATCACGACACGCGACAACAAATCATTCACTTCGGGGATTTTCCTCCGGGAGTTTTTTCATGCTTCACATTTGAAACTCCCGAAGCCCGGAATTTCAAAGATAATCTGGATCGTTGATCCCAGGTCAATGAGAACCATCGATCCTTTTAGCAGGTAAGTATCAACCAAAGCACAGATCATCATCAGATCAACGATCACGCTTCATTGCAGGGACGTAAACTGCTCAAGCTTTAGTTTTCCTAAGCGGTCCCGCAATTGGAACCATGGTGTTTTTGGAAATGTACGTGGAAGTTTGTGGTGGATTGCGGGCCCAAAGGCAGTATAGATCCAAAAAACCCTCATAATCTCTCACAATCACGTGCTTGAATGACATCGGATCACCGGGTCACCTCCAAGTCACCTCCCATCATCCCACTCACTACTCTCACTCTTCCTCTCCCTACACGCCACCTGTATCCTTCACTACATGTCGCCAACTCCATACTCTTGATACCTCCACCGTATTCACACCTCCTCTTGATTTGACATCTGCCTTCACATGTCATCTACCCTCACGTCCATTCATCACGTCTCCCGATTGGATGCTCGCCTCCACGTCTCCCCTCATACCCTATGAGCCGACAACCACTCCAGCGAAGCTATTTCACAGGTACAGATGGCATATGACGGGGGAAATACAGAATGCGCTTGGCTTTCGAAAGCTCAAAAATAGACAGGGAAGTAAGTCTCAGTCACAGGTCGACGCAGATTAGTTCCAGAAACACTTTAGAAAACTTTGCTCATGCAGTTGGTTATCTCCAGTGGCGTCCAACAGCTCGCAGACATGGCCTCATTCAACACAGAGCTCTTCTCTGTCACTCTGAGGCCTATTTTTGGCCACTCAGTTCCTCCAGCACATGCATCCGTTCTGTCGCAGAGATAGTAGTAGTTTTATTTGATTAAGTCCAACATTTTCGTAGATTAGATGCAAGAGTGGTCTTCTATGTGTGATAAGAACGACTCTTGATGATTGAGTCTAGTGTCTTAGTAAACTTAATTATTTTATTTATGAATAGTTCCCTAAATTTAGGACTCAGTCCCCTAAGGACGAGAGCCTCTGCAACTCTTTTAAATAGTTAGTTTTTGGATATTGTAAAGCTCAGATTTTTTGGGGAAGGAATAGCAATACAACAGACTGGTTGGACCCATTTTATGCATGGATTAAAGCTCTCTACCTGGTGAATATACTCTTGATGACAATGTTTCGTTCAACTCTTCATGTGTTTTTATTCTTATATTGAATACAGTTTTTGATTTGTGCAACGTACATTTCATTTCCTTTAAGCTATTGTATGACTTATTTTTACTGATATGCAACCTGTCAAACAACTAATTCTTTGGTGAAGATTTGTTTTCTACAACCTGAGGGAGTTATTGTGTTTTGATACATGTTTGATGTCTTGAAATGATGTTTTAAGTATTGAACTTGCAACATATTATTCATTGAGTAGTTTGTTGTTTCCCTTTGTTTTCTATTATTTCACGAGTCTGTCATTAATGTACCACTAGCCAAGGAAGACCCTCATCCATTTCGTTTTGCCAACACAACCTTGCTTTTGTCTTGATAGAATAACCCTCTGACCAACCAACAAAAAGTTAAAAGAAACAATCATTCTAAACTGATAGGTGGCCTAGATTTTCCCTTTAGCAGTCAGGTGCAGACCTTAGGACCAACAATAATGAAGTACACGATAACAGAGGAAGACATGGGATAGACCATGGAAGACTGGGATGCATATTAGAAAATACATAAGAGAAGAGAAGATAACACCTTGCCACCATAAGAGAAGATGACAACAATGGAAGACACCAAGAAGATATACTCCGAAATGAACTAGATGAGAGTAGAGCAACAGGATGTTGTGCAGAAGATGGAGTTATTATAGGAAAAGGCATACAAGGTAGCAGAAGATCTTGTAGCTGCACAAGGAGTGGTGAAACAAGCCGCCCGATAGACTACTAGGAAGCTACAAGGCCCGATAACAACACATGTAGCTGAAGAGTTAGCAAAGAAAGAAGAACAGGTGAAGGGGACAATCACCACTGTTAAGAAAACATTTGGTAACTTCTTGGAGACCAAGTTTGCGACAAAGGGAGAGAAATAACAGGCATAAGAGGCTCGGGACGAGCCACATGTGAGTGTTGGGGGGCTATTGGAGCAAGCTATTTTGGATAAGTTTTGGGAATCATGTTGAAGTAGATCGCGTGACATTTTTGCAAAGGAGCAATGCGCATGGAAAACAACTATTTCATTCTCACGAGTCACCACACAAGAAACAAGAGTTAGTTAGGAAGTTTTGGGACATTTTGTCCACTTTGTAGCCATGTTGTAACATGCTTATCCCTAATAGAATATTATAATTATGTAATGGATTTTTGGGTAGAGGAGAGATTATATAGGAGAGTGTGTGGTCAGTGAAGAGTTGGCTAGTGGTTCATATTGTTGATTTTTTGGTTGAGTTATCGAGTATGAGTTGAGTTGAAGATCAATAGAGAAGTATGTGTGCACTACAACATAAAACGGATTGGGTAGGTTTGGGTTGTTACTAAATATTTATGTATGAGCGTAGTGCACATAAATGTAATGGAGATTATGAATGAATGATTAAGAAGACAATCATTGTGGATGTATCCCAATTTAGGGTGAACCATGTTAAAACCTTGTGTTCTGATGTGTATGTTGTTGTGATATGTTTTCTTATTTTGTTTAATGCACACTTATTATGAATGTTTAATATGCATATGTTAAATATGTTAAATGGTTCCATGCATACGATGAATGATTAAATGGATATGTCATAAATCATAGTACTGATACAGTTTCATGCACATAACATATGAATGAATGTTAAGTAAACAATAAGGAATGAATGCCTCATATTCCCCCATGACTGTAGAAACCTGGTTCCTGTAGTCCCCATAGGTACTTTGGGTGAGACTTCACCTGCTTGCGGGTGATGCCAAAAGGGATAGTAACTTGGGATTTGTTGGTGAATTAATGATTAAATCTAGGTCTTCCCACTGCATGCCAACATCAAGCTTGTGTGTATTCTGAAGAAGAGGGTTGTGAGGCTTGTGGGAATTCTCTCTGGGTGGGAGAACTGCTGAGAATTGTTTTCACTGCGTTGGGAAATAACTACATAGCTCTGATATTTTCTATCCAACTTGTTTTTGAAGCCCTGGAAGGGAAGTGGGACAACCGAAGGAATGTTGAGCAGAGAAGGGGTACACTTCATGGGGTGGGACAGGCTATGGGAAATGAGAGGCTGTAGGCTAGTTACAACAATTGACACCTTGACTTGAGTGTTATTGTGCTGGTTAAACCTTAGTCTAGCTTAGGAAGCCTTCCCTGGTCGAGTTTCTAGCCTAAACTTGGGGGTGATCTGCTGTTGAGAGTTTATGAGGAGGATAGTCTATGGTTGGGGGGAAAGTCTAAGGTATGCATATAGTTGGTGATTTATTTACAAAAGATAAGTGTCTATTTTGTGTTTGTATGAATTCTATGTGATTAATTATGTTATCATTGTTATGGTTTTATGGGTACTTATTGTTTTGATTATGCTTAAGTTTATATACTATTAGGATCACATGTGACTACATAATTGATCATATGCAGGGAATATTGTAAATTAATGGTATCAGAGAGGAAAGTTTTAGGTGGCATAGCCCAACTTGGGGTTGGGGATGCTACAATGTGGTATTAGAACTCTAGTTTCGACACTGAGCCTACATGTGCCAGATAATAGAGTGTTGAAGTGAAAAATTATAGAAATTTAATTTTCAGAGTATGTCTGCAAATTGTTTGACAAAAGTATTACTATGAAATTGGGGAAGAATTCACGAGTAATTGAAGAAAATTTAGTCCATGGATTAAAAATACCCAATTCAAATATTTATTCGGGTATTTTCTGGCATGTAATTGGCCGAATTTCATATTTATAAAGATTTAATGACAACCAAGGAAATAAATTATCTGCAAGGGTTAACTCAAGTGGTTCTGAGCCAGACGTGAAGCTATCCCCTGCGGAGGAGGTCACAGGTTAGAATCTCTTGTTCCATTTTGGGGTTAGACCTACGATGGACATCAGGGCCAATGGCTTACCTTGTTTACCATCCATGAAGTGGGGAAGTACTCGGGAGTTTTCTGTGAGATATTCCCTCGAAAAAAAAGAGAGGAAACAAGTTGTGAAATTGGGAATATTTGAAAAAATTGGGTATTTTTCCGTACAATGATGTCAGTATGATGTGGAGGCCACATGTTAGATGACATGGTAGAATATGTACTGCCACGGTCGAAGGTACATGGTGGTTGGTGTGGCAGGTGGCATGTGATGTGGGGCCGCGGTGGTAGGGCACCTGCCTGTCTTGTGGAACCTTGACTCCAAAACCGTGGAGAGATCTAAAAAAATGAATAAGTATCAAGACATCGCGGAGTACACTGAATTATATGAAATTTCCTAAGTATGAGGAATCAATCGAACGAATGAGGTCACAGATATAGAAAAGTGAATCGGGCAAATTCCTTAGACCTACGGTGAAATGCTTGGAAAAGTTTCTAAGTATGGGTGCAAAATAAGTGTGGCGGGATGCGAAGGTGTATTTTGGAGGCCATGGAAGTTTTAATGCAAATGCCTTAGAATTGTGGTGAAATGCTTGGAAAAGTTTCTAAGTATGGGTGAAAAATAAGTGCGGTGGAACACAAAGGTGTATTTTAGAGGCTGTGGAAGTTTGAATGCAAATGCCTTAGACCCACAGTGAAATGTTTGGAAAAGTTTCTAATTATGGGTGAAAAATAAGTGTGGCAGAATGTGAAGGTGTATTTTGGAGGCCGTGGAAGTTAAATGCAAATTCCTTAGACCTGTGGTGAAATATTTGGAAAGTATGGGTGCAAATAAGGATGGCAGAACGCGAGAGTGTATTTTGGAGGCCATAGAAGTTTGGAATGGAAGAAATGATGAACTTTAACCTGCAGTGAAATGTTTTGACGACTAATATTGAATTAGAGTCTAGATCGGACGGTTGTTAAGTATCAAGGTCATGTCGAGTGTTTTGGTGGTCAACAATAACATACCAACGATCAAGATTAAATTTGAGGGAATGATTAGATGGTCATTGAGCATTGAAGCTATGTTGCATGTGCTAATGGATATCCTTTCCTATATGATATTCCTTTCCTTGCCTTACCATCAATAAATTTCTTCTCAAGACTTAGAATTGAGCAAGAGAACAATCATTGGAAAGGTCTTGGACAAAGGAGTCCATGTATTCACCTAGAAATGTAAATGGGGAAATAAAATTCACAAGAAATCATAAATGATATTTCTGGTGCATTTAAAGGGAAGACAGGTGCATAAAATGATATATTTGTTAAATTATCGTGGTCTAAAAAATCATATTGCATTCACATTTTGTAGAACTAATGGAACAAATAGAACCAAGCAAAGTTCAATAGAGAGATCAAAGACCAGTGGCATGGAATATGCATAAAGATATTACAACGATGAAGATGAATTCAGGGGGTTGGGTGTGAGCATGGGTAATGCAGGGACATAATCCAATGGGCTTGGAGAAGGCAAAGATGAGAGCATGAATTTGGTGGAGAATATAAAGAGTCTGCAAAGAGATGTGCAAAGCTATAAGGATGATAATGAGAGATTTATGAAGGATAAGGATCAACAAGATGGATTCAACATCAATCTATTGCAGAGATTGGATATAATATAAAAGAAAATGGATAAGAAGACATAATCAAGAAAGTCCATGAGTCATAGATATCCTACCAGAAGGGAAGAATCTAGAAGTGCAGGTAGAAATCATCATCACTCACCAAGTCACTCAGCTAGAATGGAATACAACAATCCAAGTATATCTCCTGTTAGAAAGCATAAGAGGAGGCCTGTGGTGGATTAGGTACAAGGAGAAATGAATAATATTAAACCTCCTAACTTTTCTAGTGAACATAAGAAATATGAAGATGCAGAGACTTGGCTGTTGGGGATGAGGAAATACTTTCAGTTGCATAATTACTCCTCACAAGAAGAAGGAAGAATTGCCATTTAGTCTGAAGGGAAAAACATTAATGTGGTGGGACCAACTTGTGTAAGTACAACACATTGATGAGAATAAGATCACTTGGAGGTAGTTTAAGAAGTACTTTCAGAAGAAATACTTGACCAAGCATTATTGTGATAGGAAGATGAAGGAGTTATTTGATCTCAAGCTTGGGAGTATGACCATGGACGAGTATGAAAGGATTTTTTAAGAACTGTTGAAGTATGTTGAATTCATCAAGGATGAACATGTCAAGATTCAAAGGTTTCTGAGTGGGCTGCCATCAATATTTAGTGAAAATATACTATATGATGATCCCAAGACATTGGATGAAACAATAAGGAGATCCAAGTACCTCTATGATCATCATAGAGGAAGACCAACTTTTCAAAAGGCTCGGGAATATAGGAAGAAAAGTAAGATGGAACAGAGGAAGAAGGGTAACAAGCCACAATTCTTTAGAAATAATTCTCAAGGGCAACCAACACCAAATGAGCCCTGAATGAAAAAAACTTTTGGAACGAGGCCAAGGTAACAACCTATGAAATGTTGGGGTTGTGAGGGAGATCACATGTACATAGATTTCCCTCATAGAGGTGAAAAAGTGAGGATTGTTCACAATGTACAATAGGATGATACTATTGAGGACATGGGCATAAGCATGCCAAGGATCTATGCAACCCTGAACAACAAGCAAGTTGAATTTAAATCCCATATGATTGAAGTGGAAGGTAAGATCAATGATAAACCTATTACTATTTTAATTTATTCAGGATCTAGTCATAGTTATATAGATCCTAATTTAGTGGAAATATTTCATTTACCAAGAAGAAAACTTGGGAAATATTGGTTGGTTTAGTTAGCTACAAGAGATAAAAGGAGAATTAATGAGATGGTCAAGGAATGTCCTATGGACTTGAATGGACTGAGCACAAAGGTAGATTTGAATATCATACCTTTGGGTTCATATGATTCCATAATTGGTATGGATTGGTTGGACAAACATCATGCTATCCTAGACTGTTATAACAAAACATTTTATTGCTTGGATGACGAAGGGAACTTAAGGATAATTCAAGGTATTCCAAGGGCTGTAACCATCAGAGAAATTTCATCCTTGCAGTTGAAGAAAATCTTAAGGAAAGGTTTCCAAGTATTTGCAACACATATGGAAGAGGAAACTAAGGGAAAAGTGCCAAATATTGAAGACAGTGGATTCCTAAAATAATTTGAGTATTTATTTAAGGAGATACCGGGGTTTCCATCAAAGAGAAATATTGATTTCTCTATTAATTTGATGCCTGGAGCAACCTCTGTAGCCAAGACTCCTTATAAGATGAGCACGCTAGAGTTGAATAAATTACAAATGAAACTTGAGGAGCTTTTGAAAAAGGGGTATATATGGCTAAGCATGTCACCTTGGGGTGCCCCAATATTATTTTTTAAGAATAAATATGGTACCTTGAGGTTACATATTGACTTCAGGCAACTAAATAAGTTGACTGTGAAGAACATGTATCCTTTGCCAATGTTAGATGATATTTTTGATCAACTAAAGGATGAAAATATATTCTACAATATTGACCTCAAATTAGGCTATCACCAGGTGAGAATTAAAGAATAATATATCAACAAAACGACCTTCAAAACAAGGTATGGCCATTATGAGTTTACGATGATGCCATTTGGGTTGTCGATTGCACCAACTGTCTTTATGTGTTTGATGATTGGTATATTTAGAAATTACTTGGAATTTTTTTTGATTATATTCCTGGATGACATACTTATCTACTCTAACTCTAGAGAAGAGCACAAACAACACTTGAGGATGGTTCTACAAGTATTAAGGGAGTATCAACTATATGCAAAGTTGAGCAAGTTCTCATTCTAACAGAGGTAGATACATTATTTGGGGCATATCATCTCAGAGGAAGGGATAGTAGTATATCTTGAGAAGATAAAATCCATTGAGGTATTTCTAGTACCAAGGAATGTCTCAGAGGTGAGGTCATTCATGGGGCTTCTAGGTTACTATAGAAGATTTGTTGAAGGTTTTTCAAAGATTGCTCACCCAATCACTTCTTTGAAAATAAGGGTGTGATATTTGAATGGAATGATGATTGTGAAAGAAGTTTTCAACACTTGAAGAACTTATTGACAAGTTCCCCAATCTTAAGGATTGTTGATCCAAATGAATATTTTTTTGTGTGCAATGATGCATGAAAGGAAGGACTTGGTGGATTCCTTAGTCAAAATGGGCATGTGATATGCTACGAGTCAAGAAAGTTAAAATAACATGAGAGACAC
>SNQJ01S0012498.1:27008-64722 GCA_010110895.2 Picea sitchensis
AGGCGTAACTATAGATATCTTAGGTTGTTTATCTCATGCCTTGACTGTTATTATCTACACGTTTGTGTTCCTCTTTTCTTACCATTTCGTGATCAACTGTGCACAATCCTTCGTCGCATGGTCTAATGCTCTACAATACGTAAATGTCATGCAGGGATTCAGGCAGTCGCACTCTAAATTTCCAAGATGATTACAATTGTAACATATAATAGGTCTTATTCCTTGACCAAAAGCTCCTCTTCCTTGACCTTTGAAGCCTCATTTTCCTCCTTTATTATAACCTCCTCTGGGAGTATTAAATTGTGGGGCTCCTCCTTCTTCTTCTTCACCTTCGACTCTATAAGCATCTGCAGTGCACTCTCTCATAAGGTCCAATGTGCAGCAATCCTTCTCGTCATGTCCAACGGACTTACAAAAATTACAAAACAAAATCCTCACAGTGCTCTAGTATTTCTACATCAATGGAAAATTATGAGGGTGGTGACCCACCGTCTTGAAAANCTCTCTCATAAGGTCCAATGTGCAGCAATCCTTCTCGTCATGTCCAACGGACTTACAAAAATTACAAAACAAAATCCTCACAGTGCTCTAGTATTTCTACATCAATGGAAAATTATGAGGGTGGTGACCCACCGTCTTGAAAATTTCACACTATAACCCTAACAGATTTGGGGCTCATGTATTCAAGTATTGCTAGAATGTTGAACACTCATATTTATAATGGCCTTTTTTTTACATTTTATACATGAGACTCCCTCATGCTTTTATTGTCCTTTCGTAATTTCCTGCAACTCAATAGTCACTGCAACCAATTGTGATTGAACTTGATCCATCCCCGCATTATTCTCTCCTATCGAGGACACTTCCAATTTCATCGCAATTTCCAGAGATTATGAATGCATCGCAATATTCTGTTGCATCAAAGGGCGGCGTATATGTGACAATAAACGTGCAATAAACCATTATTTTTGTTGTTCATCCGGAATATGGAACGTTATCCAATATTTCAATATCTCAAACCTTTTCTCATAGTCCCATACTAATTCATTTTCTATCGTCTTTATCTCCTTCATCTCCATAATGCACTATAAATGAGACTTAGGCTTCTGGAATTCTTTCAACAATGCTTATCTTACCTCTGCCAATGTTCTCGTCTGACCTGCAGGTGTAGTATTTTTATATTTCATATACCATAATAGTGTGCAATATTTGAAGGTTGTTTCCAACTGCACAATCTTCACATCATCGTCCTATACTTTCTTCATGGTCTATATCATGTCACAAATGAATAGATGTTTTTCTGGATATTTTGAACCGACCCCTTGAAAGAGAGGCATCCTTAAGGTGGGATCTACCCTCGCCATCATGTTCTGCATGGTATTCTTTCCTGATACCACTAGTTGATTCTAACTCGACATACTACTTCCACTACTTTGATTACTTCCACTACTATCTTTGTTTCCTCCACTAACTACAATTGACAAAATGTTTGATCTTACCTCAGTTCTTGGAAATTCACACGAGGTCGTGGGTTCGACACAGAGTCCAATCTGAGTGGGATATTCTTCTACTGGATTGAGTTGACAGATCTTTTATTTTGTGCATAGACTTCCTCCGATCTGGAATATTGCACCAGTGTCTCTTTCCTCGTTCTCACTTTGTTTCCCTTCTCTCTCAGCCACGGTCCTCTTCTTATTCGGTCTAAATCTCTTACCATTGTGCAATACTTCAATTTATTCATTTTTCACACATTCATCTTCACTCGACATCCTCAGCCTGTTCGTTCCTCATTCCTTATTTCCATCCCTTTTTACGCTCAGATCGTTCCCTAGTTAGCCCCCAATTCCCCTATGTGCGCAAAGGTGACTATCAATCAAATTCCATTGTCATCACTCCTTTCTCACACAAAAACATCTTAATCCACGTAGATATTGACTTCTAGTATCTTTCATGCAGTCCCTTGAAGAATTCTCTTTCAGCAGCACTGTATTACTGAGTACAATTTATGGAAAATTCAGTAACGTAACCTCCCAACACACTATCCAACTAGTATTTGATTGATCGTGATGTATTATTTCTTACTACATTAACTTGTCGAATCAATTCAAGAGTCCAATTCCTTGGAACCATAGTCTGATATATTTTGATCTATTCAATAAATCTCTAGATCCACTATGTTAACACATTCTAGAATTCAGCAAAGAAAACTTCATGAAAATCTGTAAAAACATACATTTGTAACCATTCTTCTGCACTGATCCTTGGATTATGATTTTGATCTACATCAAACTCGATCTCCTTAGTATTCCACCATTCTTTGATGTCGTCATTAGTGGGCCTCCACATCCCCCTCATTCATAGATCCTGGTCCCGAAAACAGAACCATTTGTTGGCGCGCAGTGGGCATACCTAGGGTTAATCATTAATTCACCAACAAATCCCAATATATTGGCCCTTTCTACATCACCCACAAGCAGGTGAAGTCTCACCTGAAGTACCTATGGGGACTACAGGAACAAAGTTTCTACAGTCATGGGGGAATGTGAGGCATTCGGTCCTTAATGTTCACTTAACATTCATTCATATGTTATGTGCATGAAACCATATTAGTACTATGCTCTATGACATATTCATTTAATCATTCATCATATGCGCGGAACCATTTAACAGATGTAACTTATACATATTAATTATTCATCACAAGTGTGCATTAAACAGAATAAGAAAACATATCACAACAACATACACATCAGAACACAAGGTTTTAACGTGGCTCACCCCAAACTAGGCTATGTCTACAACGGTTGGCTTCTTATGCATTCATTCATAATCTCCATTACATTCATGCACACTACACTCATACATAAATATTTAGTAAAAACCCAAACTTACCCAAGTTGTTCTATGTTGCAGTGCGCACATACTTCTCTATTGATCTTCAACTCATCTCATACTCGACAACTCAACCAAACAATCAACAATATGAACCACTAGCCAACTCTTCACTAACCACACACTCTCCTGGATAAGCTCTCCTCTACCCAAAAACCCATTACATATTTATGGTATTCTATTAGGGCTAAGTCTGTTACAACATGGTTACAAAGTGGACAAAATGCCCCAAAACTTCCTAACTAACTCATGTTTCTTTCACATGGACTCCTAATAATGTGTTAGCTTCTTTCTGTGCATGATGATCCTTTGCCAAAATGTCACGCAATCTGCTTCTGCGCAATTCCAAAAACCTATCCAAAATAGCGTACTCCAACACCTGACAACATGCTTATACTCTTCAAACTAACTAGGTTTACTGGTTACAATCAACTCCAACCTCCCCAAAGTATAGGTACGAATATGGATGGAAAGAAGAGTACGGATGGTAAGAGTCCATGAGAGAATAATCCCCAAATGATTAGAATCATGGAAAAATGTACTAAGTTCTTACTTTAAGTATGCATGTTCCCAACTAGACACTTGTCATGTTGGGAACTACCTTGTCCCCACTTGTTGATGCATTCCCCATCCTAAGAACTTAGGATAAAATATCACATAACTTAGACTTTAATAAATATTAATATAATATTCCCTTGGTCTTAAGCCCCCCTGGCTTAGCCCCTTTTCCTAGACTCGTATCCCCTCTTTCCCTTCTAGTGGAGTTCTATCCCCCCATACTCATTTGTCTAATAGGTCTGCAATGATGATGCATTTTTATTAATATTATGAGTGTGATGGCATATGACAATGATAGGTTCATTGGAATTTTACTACTAAACATGTCCTTTTGATAGACCTGTTACCCCCCCTGCCCTACCTTATAACCTTCATCCTTCCACTATAGTCCAATATTTTTGGTGTAAATGATGGAGTAGCCAACTAAATCCTCCCCTTCTTACCTAGAACGCTAACCTTAGGAACAACACCTTCCCTAGCCACCAGGTTTTCTCCATTAGAGAAGATATGGAGAGCCTCAGTTAGATCTATAATTCAACTTACTCCTCTTATGGCCCTAGATTCTACAAAAGCCTAAATCTCCAATATACATCCTCACCCTCCATTGCTCCTCGAAGGAATGATGCTTACTTTATGATATGTGGTGAAATAATAATAAAGGACTAAATGTTTTGTATCCATGATGGAGCACAAATAAATATATTTATGATTAGCAATATAGATGTTGTACAAAGATGTGGCAAGGTTCATCCAGAAATTTGTAGGTAGAAGGTAGTATTTTGTGATATAAATGGTTTGTAAGGCATTACATGCACCTAAATCCTTGTCAATCAAAAATATGACTTTGGGGTGCAAACCCCTAGGTTAATGTGATAACATCCTCCCTTACTTCAGGACTAATATTATTTGCAATCTTGGAGTCATACCTTGTAGACCATTATTACCTTATAATTGTTATCTATATAATGTATTAAAAATTATTTTGATAATAATATACCTATGTAAGTATTTTATTCCATATTAATACTATTTCATCTAGGTCATGTACATCCACAATGGTGTCATTCATGTGTCCTAACAAAAAAATGTGTTTCTTCTAACCTCTATGTAAAAGGAACTTCCTCCTATGAATTTGTTCTTTGCAAGGGTTTATCCTATACAGTTCACATGCTTACATGTAATGCATTGGTGTCATCCATTAGTTTTAATGTTACTTTAATTTTAATGTTACTTGATTAAGAAAGTTGCAAACATTTTTTTTTATTAGTTTTAAGAAAGTTGCAATCATTTTCTTTTATTAGTTTTCATGTTACTTGATTTTTCCATCCATTAGTTTTAATGTTACTTTAATTTTCATGTTACTTGATTAAGAAAGTGCTTGCAATCTTCTTTTTTTTTATTAGTTTTCATGTTACTTGATTAAGAAAGTGCTTGTAATCATTTTTTATGTGTGAAAAGGGAATACATGAAAAAAGTTCACAAGCTTACGTTTAATGCATTGGTGTCATCCATTAGTTTTAATGTTACTTAAATTTTCATGTTACTTGATTAAAAAGTGCTTGCAATCATTTTTTTTTATTAGTTTTCATGTTACTTGATTAAGAAAGGGCTTGCAGTCATTTTTTTTTATTAGTTTTCATGTTATTTGATTAAGAAAGTGCTTGTAATCATTTTTTATGTGGGAAAAGGGAATACATAAAAAAAAAATTCAAAATGTACAACTCTAAATTGATTAATAACGAAATTCTATAATAATAAATATTAATATTTTATATTTACATTTTGAATGTTTATATTTATAAAAAATTAATAATATATTTTAAACTTTATACTATATTCTATTAATAAATAGAATTTTTTATATTATATCTCACATAACAAATTAACAAATGTAATTTTTCATATCACATGGCACATAACAAATGTCATAACTAATTACTTTGCTCTTTTTTCTATTACATGGCACATAACAAATGTTATGACTAGTTTTTTTCCTCTCTAGTCACAAATTACATGGCACATAACAAATGTCATGACTAGTTTCTTTATTTCTCTAGTCACAAATTCTTCAAAGATTTTTAAACTTTACACTATATTCAATTAACAAATGTAATTTTTCCTATTACATGGCACATGATACATAACAAATCAATTAACAAATGTAGCACATGATACATAACAAATCAATTAACAAATGTAGCACATGATACATAACAAATCAATTAACAAATGTAGCACATGATACATAACAAATCAATTAACAAATGTAATTGTTCATATTACATGGCACATGACACATAACAAATCAATTAACAAATGTAATTTTTCCTATTACATGGCACATGACACATAACAAATCAATTAACAAATGTGATTTTTCCTATTACATGGCACATAACAAATTAATTAAAAAATGTAATGTTTCCTATCACATAGCACATAACAAATGTCAATTAACAAATGTGATTTTTCCTATTACATGGCACATAACAAATTAATTAAAAAATGTAATGTTTCCTATCACATAGCACATAACAAATGTCATGACTAGTTTCTTTACTCATCTTCATATTACATGGCACATAACAAATGTCATGACTAGTTGTTTTACTCTTCTAGTCACAAATTATTTAGGAATTGCATTACCCACATTGATAGTATAGATGGTCATTTTTAGTGATGGTCTTTACAAGTGGTTTCCAAAAATAGCTTTAGCGACAATCCTTTCCATACCATTCCTAAACCTTCATTGCTAATACCTTTTTTCGGTGTGGTAAGTTAAGGGAAGTCTCAAAATGTGATAGAGGTTAAGCATGTACACTTTTAGGCCATGATATAATAAACTTAGCATGTACACTTTAAAGCCATAATTTAATAAACTTAGGAAAAATATTTTTTCCCTAAAAATAAGATCCACTAGGCCACTAATTGATTCCTTTAACTATACAAATTGTGCAAGAGAGAGCTTTTCATTGATTCCTTTAACTATACAAATTGTGCAAGAGAGAGCTTTTCATGGGGTGACATATTACATGTAATATATAATAACATATTACACCTTTAAAGTTAATGAAAAGAGAAATCGTCAAATCTTAAAAAATAATCATTTTATAATATGCTTTCTCTTACATGGAAATTTTAAATATCATTTTATATTTTATAATATCATACATGTAAATTTATTTTATAATATCATACATAAAAATTAAAAAAAAAAACATTTTGAATCTTTTAGGCTCTTTCTTTTCTCTATTATACCTATATGTAAATTAAGAAAATCAAATATCCTTGGTATACACTAACGTAGTATTTATTATTAAACTTCATGGGTAACCTCCCCACTCATCATAATGATGGGGTATACAACATGTCCTCTCTCTTAAAAAGTTGTTTACAAAGTTTAAAAATTAAATGATAGAGTAGTCAACAATGATTTATTAGGTCACTGAACAATGATTTATTGGGTCAGTGAAAGCAGTTAGGTAATATAGTCCTCATTAAAGTTCAAACCTTACTAAGTGGGATGCTTGTGTTTATTGTCACACATATGAATACATGTAAGAGTACACGATAATGATTTGGTCCAAGTGCAAATCTTGGATGAACTTGGTAAAATATATACTCCTACTTGTGACTACTTAGATGGAGAGCAACCAAATTAAATGGTGTTAATGGATATCTTGTAATATTAAATTTGGGCACTTTAATTTCTCATGGTAAGATGAAGTTTTTTGATCCAAGTGCAAATCTTGGATGAACTTGGTAAAATATATACTCCTATCCTACTTGTGACTACTTAGATGGAGAGCAACCAAATTAAATGGTGTTAATGAATATCTTGTAATACTAAATTTGGGCACTTTAATTTCCCATGATAAGATGAAGTTTAAAAAAAAAAACAAATATTCAAAACTTTATTGAAATAACTAAAAATTTGTGTTTTTTTCCCATTATATATCCAAAATATATTATAATATGATCAGAAAATGTAAAAATGCATCTTTTGCTTTGAATGAAACACTATATTGTAAAACTTTGATTGAAAAATCTACATTCTATTCTCTAGGGTGATTTTCCACGTATAATTAGAAAATAAACTATTCATCCACTTTATAATTAAGTTAATATAACCATAGAGAAATGTTTGAACCAATTCAATTAACAAAAATATTATATCAACCATGTAATTATTATGTTTAAAGCAATACAAATAAAGGGGAATATATTTTGGTATATGGCCCCCTAAGGTACCCTATGGAATCACCCAATACATGAAAATTGCACTTGTCCATTATGTACCAAATACATCATCTTCCTCATATTTTTTCATAGATACCTTGTCTTTTCCTAGGTATATTTTTCTTGGGTATATTGGAGATGTTTTATTAACGCAAGCCCAATCTATGTGAAGAAATTAGGGATGCATGCCAAGTGTTTGATAATAATTTAACTTGAATATGCATATGAGTTGTTTCATAAACTTACGAAATAATGTTTTCCTTTGTGAGGTATGATCACTTAGGAACCTACTATAAAACATGCCTTCTCTTTTTGCACCTATTTGAAGAAGCATGGAATATAAGGTTGTTCAAGAGTTGTTGGATTCATTATCTAAAGAAATATGCCCTTTCTTCATGTGAGAGTTTATAATATTGAAGCTCTTAAGTGGCAGGGGTTCAATGGTATTATCTCCGTCATTTTGTTAAAGGAGAGAAATCTCCTTTGGTGGTTAGTGGAGTATGTATCCAAAGAGTAGATCCATAGAATACCAAGGACTACATTCACACATTCACACCTCAAATATATGCAACATAAAATTTGGTCATTTTGTTAAAGGGGGAGAAATCTTCTTTGGTGGTTAGTGGAGTATGTATTCAAAGAGTAGATCCATAGAATACCAAGGACTGCATTCACACCTTAAATATATGCAACATAAAATTTGATTTATTGATACCCTAGGATGCTTATGGGGAATCATTCAAAACCATCTAGATGGAGGTTTATCCTTTTAACATGTTTCTTATCTAGAATATTCATTGTACTTTCAATATAAGCTTGAAAGAGACCTTTTTTTGTTGGGTGGAGACAAAAAAAATGAAGGTTCGATGATAAGTAAGTTCATTCATTGTAGTGGATCTAGAATCAATCAACCTATGATTGATTCGATTCACCATCGCAAACCCTGTATTGATTAATTCATTCATGCTCTCTATGGTTATCTTGGAAACACCTAACTTGAGAAAACTCCAACTCAAAATGGCTTGCTTGGCTCTTTATTATTTTCAAGGAAAATTACATATTACAACGAGCTTGACTAGAGCTTCTCCTCTCATGTCAAAAATTAAATAGTATACGGGTGTGTCAAACCTCCTTTACTTTGCTTTGGTCTGCTCCACAACCAATCTATTGTTGGTGTCAGACTCCATAAATCTCTCCCTCTATAATCCTTCTTTGTGGATTTATTGGCACTTGAGTAAACCAGTGGGCATTACCTTCTCCCTCAATGCTATTATTTTGATCCATTGTTTACAACACCAAGAATCAAAACCAACCAACTGGCTAACCCCTCATTGTCCATTCATTGGTCTATATAGATTTTTCCCTTTGGAAGGATAAATGACCCAAGAAATCGTTACATAACCTCATGATGTTGCAACTACCCACCTAGGTGGCACCAACGTAGACATTGCAATGTTCATCATAGTCTAAGGGTGTCTTTTCAACGAGTAATTTCATCAATGTGGTGAAGGAGATACGCATCCTCCATTATATGATTTCCTTTGAAAAATGAGTTCCTATGACACCCGCATTCAATATAAATTTGTTGTAGGTCCTAGTTGGTTAAGAAAATCAAGAACCATGAGTTGAACATCATGACACCAGGTTGAAGAGTGCATATCATCAGTTGAGAGGATTTTTTTTTAGTGTTTGTGGGATAAACTAACACCTTCTCCACACACATGTCATATCTCATAACTTTCTCCTTATCCATTACCTAGTCGCCAACGCATCCTAGTATAAAGTGTAGTTGAATCTAAAGCCATCGTCAACTACCCAGACAAAGTCGTGGGTGACAGGTAGTGGTCATCTTCCCTCCCACCTCTCTTCTCCATGCCATAACTCTAAAATTTGTTTGCAATCTCAAGGGTTTGAAACACTAATATTATATCATGGATGAAAAACCTTTAATCTTCTAATCCAATTGAGCATTGTCTATGATCCATTTTGGATCAGCAACAATGTATGTAAAGGATTTTTGTGTATCTATTAGAGATAAGAATTGATTTTCCAGTGCAAGGTCATTATTAGATTGTTCAGTGCATTATCTCCAATACATTTACTTTTGAATCAAATTGGTGTAAATATTTAGCCATATAAGTTTTAGAGGGGGGGTTGCATGGTTGTTACACAAAGGTTAATAGCATATATGAACTAGATTTGGATCTTGGTGAGGGACTTTAAACCTATTGGTAGACTAGGGTTTAAAAATTGAGCATAATCCCTCCTAATCATAGAACAAAATTTCTTTATAAGAAAACATATTGTTCTCTCAATATCTTCTCCTAGCTGAGATAATGGATTTATTTAATTATTTTGGTTGAAATGACCTTACCTTTGTTCTAATATTTGTCCTCAAGTTTGATATATATATGTATTGTACTAAGTCAATATGAAGTCTTTCTCTAGACTCCAACACTTTACACATTTTTGTGTGTTCTTCAATGGACATCTCCTTCTAACATAAGTGCGTTGGTTGAATATTATAGATGTCACCCAAGTTCTTATTCACTCGATGCATATGGAAAGTCATTGGAACCTCCTCTAGATTGTTCAGTGATCCATCTATTCCCCCTATGTATTTATTTCCCCTTGAAGGTTGTAAAGGGAAATATTCAACTTATGTTCTTGGTTATGTATGTGTTACACTAGAAAGGCTATCTTGATCTTGCTAAACCACATAGACACTTTGATATCACCTTGGAATTCATATTATGGAATATTCATATGAATATTATTGGGATTTCATCATGCATTGTGTCTTCATGATCCTCCCCAAATCACTTAGAGAGAGATTCAAAGAGTTGTCATTTTCTAGAAGGATTTGGCTTCGATTTGGAAATGTAAGTACTCCATTCCATGTTACTCCCTCAATTCCTCAAGTTGCTTGGTAAACTATTTGAACCTTTCATCCAAATATTGGTTGTCATTTTTTTCATTTTGGTGATTTGTGGTGTCCCAATCTCCATATCTCCCTTCTAACTCTTGGTGTTGTATGACATTCATGTATGACTATTTTCTAAGATTACAACTTACAACGAAAACCCTTGAATCAACATTGTCACAAAATAAAAKCATTGYTGCATTACCAACTTCTAGTGTTTCTATATYTAAATAGCACTGACATTGCAACTACAAGTATGATCAAAACTAACAACAAAATACACAATAACATTAAAACTCAAATAATAGAAAACAATAGAAAAAATACAAAGGGTTGGGACAACTATAAATCCAAATTATATAGAAAAATACTTCTCCATTGAAATCATTGATTGTTCAATTTAAATGGCAAAAAACAAGGGGGCAAATCGATTTATTTGAAAAAGGAGGTAAAAAGTTTACTTAAATGTTAAGTTCCTAATTAAAGATATAAATCTCTTATCACATAAAAGTGGTATCTACAAACATTTAAATAAGATACTATAAAACCCTAGAACTAGAACATGGTTACAAAATAATGAGATTACTTACAAAATAGCTCATGCACATAGATTATAATGAATAATGAAGATGTTGTGGTTAGATAGGCAATGGGATAATAATCTACGAATTGGATATATTTTTAGGTTGGACCATCAGTTTCAATGTAATCAAATTGTGTTACTTGTTGAATTTTTTCTTTTGTTCTCTTACTTCCCAAAGCTTTGTCAACCTTCTCATTTCCCCATTGAGGGCTCTCATTGCCTTTTTCAATAATGGTTTCTATAGGACTCTCACATCTAAGTCCTAGGCCCTTAGGGTTCCTTTGTTTTTGTATCCAATATCTAGAATGAATTCCTTCATTCAATTAAAAGGGATCCTTATTATTCCATCATTTCTTTGTTTTTTATGATCTATACAACCCTTTTGTCTTCGCTTCTTTCATTTTGTCTTCAATAATGGTTTTCTGCCTCTTTTCACAGTCTCTTGTGAAGTGCAATTATTTGTGGAAATAGTTGAAATGAATATAATTCTTTCATTGTTTAATTTTTGGGTAAATTTTCAATCCATGATTTCTTATAGCTTTGGCTAGACCTTGTTCCAAATACACTTTCATGCAAATCCTTATGTAGTCATTGTTTCCATCATTTAATTCCATTACACCTATGAATTTTAATACTATTTTATTTCTACACCCAGATGGGGTGTTGGAGGTTGGATTCATGACACTCCCCACATGTCTTTTAGTTGCCAACATGATAATGGGTACCATACACAATGATGGAAGGGAAAGAGAGGCATGTAGAATTCTAGTAGATGGTGAATTGGTCTGTCCCGATGGCATACAAAGCTCTAGAAACCAAATAGAGATATGATCATTTGCATCATCTAAGAACACATGGAAGTTGGTTATCAGTTAGATTAGGAGGTTAACCATCCAAGAATGCTAGCTATAGAATATTGGAATTTGGTCTTATCTAGAGGAGATGAGCAGACACCTAGGGTCTCAACCTCCCTCGCTCACTTGCAGATGAAAGGAATCACCACCCACATACAATCCTCTATCTAATTATGGGTTTTTTCGCTTCTTGCTTTCAATAATTGTTGAGAGGGTTATTTGGGAAATTGGCATGCAAAGGTCTAGGGGACATTGGCATTCTCCTTGTCTGTGGAAAGAGAGTTTGACTCTCTTGAAGCGGCTCAATAGGTTCCCTACAACCCCTTGGTGCCCTGTAGATAGTTATATACCACACATTAGTGTCTTTCCTGTCATCCTACCTCTCCTCCATCCCAAACTTAGCATATCAATGATGACCAAAGGAAACAACTTCCTAGCTAGTGAGAAAGGTAAAAACAAGGTTGAAAGTGGGGCTAGATCCTACACTTTGAAAGCCCTTATCTATGAAGAGACTTGTTATGTTACCAAGACTGGAAAATAAACCCAAGTAGCGGCCAATTTCTACCATAATAGGTTCCCTAAATTATTTAAGGTAGAAATAGATGAGATGGAAGAAACCATCAAAGATAAAATGAACAAATTATTTTCAAATGAACAAATTCACAAAGAGTTTGAAGGGTGGGTACATGAACTTGGGTTCTCAATAACATGGGACACTAAGGATTTTAGAATCATTGAAATATATTGGTTGATCAAGGCCCTTAATTCCCAGGTTATTGAGTAAATAAGCCTACAACTGCAAACTATCCTCCACAAAATCGATCTGTTGGATAGAAAATTCATGGTAGTTTTTAAGGCAGTGTATGGGGGGTTGAAATTGTGGTTTCCCATGTTCAATATGAAAACAATGATACAATAGAAATAAAAGATGAATCCCTTGGTTTTGTGGGCACACAGTTCAACCCTATTTTTATAGAAGAGGATCCCCAACCTTATGTTTCAACTCAAAAGGGACCTATGCAAATCAATGACACATATGGCCATCAAATTGGAGAAATTTTCTTACATCCTCCTACTTAATATGGGACAGTTTTTATTTTATCTACATTTTATGTCATGTTATAGGCTTCTAATGAACACAGTTATATCTTTTTGTGATCAAGATAATAGGTTTATAAGTAAAAATATCATGGACCAGTATGTTATTTTTCAGTTGTTGGGGGTCTTGGTTTCCCTTGTGACAGGCCTCCACCAGGGATGCTTGTAATTTTTTTGTATATAATATAAATATATAACTAGTTTTAGATGATTTTTTTTTAATATTGTTTTAATCTAATTCATTTGAATATTTTTTATTTCTAGAGGTGATAGGTAAAAAAGGGATCCAAATCCAAAATATAATGGTTGTAGAGAGATCCTCAATTGGGTTAAAGCTCTAACAAGTGTTAGAGAAAGATTTGCCTCACCCTAAGCAATCTTGCAGAGAGGGACTTATTCCATTTCCCTATGCAGACTCACTTTCCCTGATTGATAAATCCAGAGACAAAAATATAAATTTTTCCACTTGTACACATCTTGCGCCCTATACAGCAAGCGTATACGTAGGTTGCTCCACTACAGCTCGCGTACATCGGGATTTCTGCCAAAAAATCAAAATTAAATGTCGGGTTTCCATGTCATGACAGGAGATCTCTGATCCTTGGCCTTCCATATATTGGAAACGTTCTGACTCGACCCTTCAGTTTCATTTTGAAGGCTATAAAGATCCCAATTATGAGTTATGGAAAGAGAGAAAATTCAACTTTGAGAGAAAAGTTACTATGGAGAAATTATTACTTCATATTGAGTATGCATCCCTTTGTCCTTTAAGTCTGAACACATTGTTCAGCCCCCAAGATCTTCCCTTATTGATGGAGAACCTCATTGTCTCCCTTCTATGAGCTTGCCTTTGGTGGAGGATTGAAGTGGTGGAGGCCTAGCTAGAAGGAACTTGGTTTCTCGGTTCCGAACTGTGCCGACTCGAAAGTCTATAATATTTTCACTTCTGTTGATCATTTATTAATAGAGATACTCTCTTCTCGTCCAATTGATATATTGCAAATATATGAGTTATTATCCATGGGAATGTTTGTTTTGTATATTAATGGATTGTGTTATCTAATGTGCTAACCTTTTATATTATCACTATATGCCTGCTTCACTTGTTTGTTGAGAACTTGTTGCAAGTATAAATATTTGGGTCAAAGTGCTCAACGGTGGACATCTTCAAACATCTGGACGAGGTAGGTCCTTTTCTTATCTCGCTTGCACATTATTTTTTATAGCATGTTTATGGGAAAGAGTTTATTTCTGCAGTCATACATGTTTGTTGTGGTTCACCCTAGCCATAGAGAGATTTTCCTCATAACAGAATTGGCGACCATATTGGAGTTCTTCTCCATGCGCCCTTTCTGGTCCAATTAGGTGGGAAGACGGTAGAGGTGGAAGTAGAGGTAGTTGATGTGCCTCTTGATTATAACATGTTAGTAGGTCGCAATTAGACTTATGCCATGATCGTCATTGTGTCGTCTGTCTTTCGTACTCTTTGTTTTCCTCATGAAGGGAAGATCATGACGATCGATCAGTTATCCTTTGCGTGCTCTAGTCCTAATGCATATATTGGACCGTTGATCCCTGTGATCGACAATTCTCAGCCGACAACTGAGAATATTGGTGTCAAAATGTATTCTTCCCTTATGGGTACTTTCGACTTCATGACACCAAGTCATCACGTTTACGCCATGTCCAGTAGGCCCGTTTCAATAGGGCAGTCCATTCCTTTCCACACTTACCATTTTAGTGATCCTTGGACCCTACCTTCCTCGACTGCGTCTTGTGAGGGTCAGCCACATACTATCATTATATCACCAACCTATGTTAGTCATGTTGGAGATTGGTTGACAACCTCTGCTAGTCATGTTGAAGACCAGCAACCATCTGTTGCAAGTCATGTCGGGGGCACAAATCTATTCATTTCTAGTCACACTGCACATACATCGCCAACCTATGCCAGTCATGTTGGGGATTCATCACCAACCTCTGCTAGTCATGTTGGAGATTTGTTACTAGCCTCTGCAAGTCATGTTGGGAGCATGTCACCAGCCACTGCAAGTCATGTTGGGGGAATTCATATGATTGATAAGCCTACACATGTAAGATGTAAACCCAAGTTCCTTTGTATACTTTACAAAGGAGATCACCTTACTCGTATGTGCCATGCTACTGTTGTAGTACAATAAGCGTGGTCCTTTCTCGGGGGCCCTTCGGGTTCTGATTTGTCTTTGGCTTCCCAACCTTCTTTGGTTGATACAACAGTAATGTCGATGCAATCTTCAGCTAACACCCCTCTTCCTTTAGGGGCTAATGCATCCCTTGACCCTGTGGTCTCGCAACCTGTTCAACCAACGGTATTGTCTATGCAATATTCGACCGACACCACTCCTATTTTTGGGGGTGATGAATCTCTTGACCTTATTGTCTTGCATCCTATTCAACCAACGATTGAAGAAGTGGTCATGCTGATGCAATCTTCGGTGGATCCCACTCTTCTCTTGGAGAGTGATAAGCCTAAGGAAGTGACATTGTCGATGCAATCTTTTGTAAATCCCACTCTTCTTTTGAAGGGTGATGCATCCTTTGACCATGTCCTTAGCATTTCTAGTTTTGTACCTTCTTCACTAGGGATCATTCCACTCTCTTTGAATATGCTCCCTTCAAGTCCTAGGGTGGTTTCCTTTGATTGGAATGATCTTGTAGAGCCTCGAACTCCTTCTTCTACACCCTTCCAAATAAGGTTCATTCTTCGATATATTATAGATAAGATAACCTCTGCAAGTATTTTATCCTCCTCGACTTGGAAATCTTTGGGTTTTCCCAAGCTTGTGTCAGCTCTTCGTAAGTTGTTGGCCTTTCACAGAATCCATCCACGGGAGCCTTTGCCTCCCCCATTACATGCTGCTTAGAACAACATCCACGAGTCCAAGTTAAGATCTTTTCCAACTCGTTCAAAAAGAGAAAATATTTTCGAGTGATTTGTCCCTTTCACACTCGTTAAATTGGACTTGAAAGGTCATGAGTCTTAGTTAAGCTCTTTTCCGACTCGTTTTCAAAAAGCGAAAAGATTGTTGAGTGATTTTCCCCTTTCACACTTGTTAAATTGGATTTGAAAGGTCATGAATCTTAGTTAATCTCTTTTCCGACTCGTTATCAAAAAATGAAAAGATTGTCGAGTGAACTTGTCTCTTTCACGCTCGTAAAACTAGTTTTCAAAAGACATCTATTTGGCACAAGTTTACCCCTTTTTCACACGAAGTAGACTAAAAGACACAAAAAAAGGAATTTTTTTGGCGTTAAGTTGTGATTTCATCTCATGCCCTTGCTTGTAGTATTGAGCCTATAGTCGGTTCTCACTTTGCATTATAAATCATTTTCCTCAGTAGTTTGCATCCTCAACCAAGCAGAGCCTTGTTTATATCCTTCGCAATTTGACACCCTATACCTAGGAGGGAACATTCCCCCGAGTGTCCATATCCCACTTGCACTTCCCTGCATTGAGCACAGGTGTGTTCCATTGCTGGAACTAGTTTTTCTTACTTGCGACATTTGTTTCCTCCTCTGTATCATGGCATTCATTTGTCTATGAAAAAACAAAAAAAAGACGGGAGGGAAGGGAGTGTTATCTTATATCAGCAGCAATCGTGTCGCCTTTGAATAGAGCACAAAGTTATTTGAGTCCATTCATCATCATAATTTTGGGATTAGCATGGCCTTAGGAAGTTGAGCTTGTTACAGAGTCTTCTCTACCGACTGGTTACTCTTCCAGTCCCTATAGATAATTTCATCGATGCCTCTTGCATCTTATGGTTTCATCATCAGGTCTATGTTGTCGGAGTCCTCCATATGTCTCATGCTCTTGTTCAAGGGAAGTCTATCAACCTGTGTTGGCCACTCCTCAGAACTCTTTACTTTGCATGTCGGTCATACCCTCAGATTGTCTCAAAATCACATGATATTGTATTTCTATCATGCACCCTGGCCCTATGGACACTTGTTTGGTGTATTTTCCACATGGATCTACAATGTAATTTTTGGCAGCCATGTATGCAAAGTCAATAGAGAATGTAATGAGCAACTGAGTTCGTACAACTGGTCCCCTACCACTCCACTTTTGGGTTATTTATAATGTATTTCGGCCATCACAGATACTCCTCTGACCTCACACATTAGGGGGCATCTGTTAGAGAAACATTTGCCTCACCCTAAGCAATCTTGCAGAGAGGGCCTTATTTTGTTTCCCTATGCAGACTCACTTTCCCTGATTGATAAATCCAGGGACAAAAATGTAAATTTTTCCACTTGTATGCATCGTGCACCCTATACAGCAAGCGTATACGCAGGTTGCTCCACTACAGCCTGCGTACATCCATAATTATGCCAAAAAATCAAAATTAAATGTCGGGTTTCCATGTCACAACAGGATATCTCTGATCCTTGGCCTTCCATATACTGGAAACGTGTCGACTCGTCCCTTCAGTTGCATTTTGAAGGCTATAAAGAGACCAATTCCGAGCTATGGAAAGAGAGTGAATTCAACTTTGAGAGCAAATTTACTCTGGAGAAATTATTACTTCATATTGAGTCTGCATCCCTTTGTCCTTTAAGTCTGAACACAGTGTTCAGCCCCCAATCTCTTCCCTTATTGATGGAGAACTTCGTTGTCTCCCTTTTATGAGCTTGCCTTTGGTGGAGGATTGAAGTGGTGGAGGCCCAGCTGGAAGGAACTTGGTTTCTCGGTTCTGAGCCATGCCAACACGGAAGTCTGTAATATTTTCACTTATGCTGATCATTTATTAATAGAAATACTCTCTTCCCGTCCAATTGATATCTTGCAAATATATGAGTTATTATCCATGGGCATTTTTGTTTTGTATATTAATGGATTGTGCTATCTAATGTGCTAACCTTTTATATTATCACTATATGCTTGCTTCGCTTATTTGTTGAGAACTTGTTGCAGGTATAAAGATTTGGGTCAAAGTGCTCAATGGTGGACATCTTCAAACATCTGGATGAGGTAGGTCCTTTTCTTATCTCGCTTGCACATTAGTTTTTATAGCATGTTTATGGGAAAGAGTTGATTTCTGCAGTCATACCTGTATGTTGTGATTCACCCTAGCCATAGAGAGATTTTACTCGTAACAACAAGTGATTCAATTGTAGATCCTCGATATACATAAATGAAGGACAATTGTTGAAAAGTTGATCTCTATTATTGGTTACTAGAATAGTCATATTTCTCATTTACTCATTGAAAACAAGAAAAACACAATTCATTTATCCATATATTTTCAAATCCCAACAATTTCATTAATTGAAAATCAGATAGACATAAAGGGGTACACCCTAATCAATGATATCATTGTTTATAGTTGGAAAACCTCAAAAATGAGAAAACGATCCTCTTTATAATGATAAAATCTTATCTTAATTCAGTTGGATATATCCTAATCCAAAACCTTATCACATAGAATCAATTTTCCCCTTCCTATAGCATCAAAATGATTAATTGAATCTTCTCTCAAAAAAAAAGAGCATAAAAACAACTACTACATATGTACCTTCTCCTAACCCATATCTATACATTCTATTCACTTGCTTGGGTCGATCCAATGACTAAGAAAGCCCCATTTTGTACTTTCCTTGTCCAAAAAAAGGTTACTTTAGTCTTGGTTGGTGATTTATATCCCTGACATTATCCAATCCTTGCACGCTTAGAAGCCTCCTGACTACTCATTTTTGCTTGACTTTGTCCTAGTGGTACTTTTGTCTATCTATATCGGCTTAGGTATCTTCCTATCCCTATTTTTCTACTTCTGAATTCAGTACTTCCTTTCATTATGCTTCTTCCTCATCATCAGGTATATGTGTCATGTTTCATATTTCTTTTTTTCTAATGCTTATGATGATTCCATATAACATTTTAAATTTTTTTGTACATATGTGTGCCCTACCTTGATTTCTACCCTTATCAATTTGATTAAAGATATGGCCTCCAAATTACTTGCATACTTATCAAAGATTATATAGAGGTATTATTTTACTAAGTTGACTCTAAGTTTGGCTCACCAATCAATTGAAAGTCTCTCTAATATCATTTGTATGTATTTATCCTCAACTTGTGTTGTCAATATCATAATTCTTTGTATCTTCTTCAAATTGTATTTTGATTGTCTTCGTTGCTTTTTCTAGTCATGTTCAATCATGAATGTGATCAAATCCTCTTTATTTCATGAACAAGTTCATCCCCATTCTACCATATGTGTCCCCTACCCCTAGAATTCCTTGTACCTATTTCCTTCTCTTTGAGGTATTTTTTCTTATAGGATGGCCAGTTCTATGATTCGTTATTCTACTCCCATCCTACCTGGTTCAAAATATTCTTCCTTATGGTTTTTGGTTTTCAACTTTGTCATTTTCGTACTTAACTAAGATCATTCATACATCCTTCTCTTCGGCTCCATTCTTTTGTTTTTTCATTTTTGTTGCTACATATTGTTGGTTGTTCTCCATGCCTCTTATTTCACGCATCACGTCAAAGTTATGTGACCTTTGTTGTCCTTTTTTTGTATTTTCCTTGTTACTTTTATTTTCAATTATGTTTCTCCTATCGAGTGAATCATTTTTGTTATAACCTCCAATCTTAGGCCATTCGCTTCTTCTCATGTGCTCTCTCTTGTTATCTCTAGGATTGGAAACATGTACCCCAATAGTTTTTCTATCCTTATTAATTTCTTGTAATGTATACATTTCATTGTCTTTCACTTTCAATTATTTATGGATGTCTTTGAAACATTTTGTCATCATCTCATGTCCTCCTTGTCCAAACTATAGGTTTTTTTCCTTTGATGTTTTTGTTTATACTTTGTGTATCATATAATATAATGTTTGCATCATAATTCTAGGTTTCTCTAATACTTTTGGAACTACTATTATTGCTTGATTTTCCCTAAAACCTTGTCATGGAATAGTTGTGTGTATCATATCTCCAAGTTCTTTGTCTTTCCTTCTATGACTATTATTTTTTTCAAGCTAACCTATTACTTGTTTGTTTGTTGTTGCATCCTTTGTATATGTTTCCTTATTTTTCCAAGGAACTTTTGTTTATTTGGATCCAACTATGTTTTGGTGTTCTCTGAGAATGGTGTTGAACCACTATGTATAATTATATTATTGGTTTTTAGTTATCTACTTGATTGTCATTGGTTCCTATTGTGTTTGTTTTCTTCTTCAGTGGATTTTTCCCTTTATTTTTCATTTTCTTCCCTTTACTCTTCTCCTTCTCTCCTATATTCTTCTTTCTTTATTTCCTACTTATTTTCCACTTCCTTCTTACTTTATTTTTCTCCCTTTTTCTCCTCCTCCTTCTTCTTTCCTTTTCCTCCTATTTTTTTACCTCCTTTTGTTCTTTATTTTTATAATCTTTCTTCTTCTTCTCTTCGTCTCCTTTATTTTCTACGTCCTTATTCTTTTGTTCTTCTTTTTTTCTTTTGCTCTTCATGTTTTCTATGTTATTCTTACTTTTCCCTTTGTTGTTATCCCCATTGACAATTCATGTAGATTCTTTATTGGAATAGTTCCCTCCTTGGTCATTTTCTTCTTGTCGTTATTCTCCTGGCCTCCTTTGTTTTTGTTTCTCTAATACCCCTATGTTTTGAAGTGCTTTTATTTTTCCCTCCTTTGTTTCTTTATTATTTAGTTTATGCTTCATTGACTTCTTTATTTTCCCTCTCTTAGTGCTTCTTTTGCAAATTGGTCATCTTTTATACCTCTTCTTTTCTTTCATTTTTCTCCTCTTGTTTCTTTCTTTATATTTTTCTCTTGTAGGGCATGTATTTTGACTCCTTATTTTTGTGCTTGATCCATCTCTTTGAGTTGGTCCCAATTTTTCAATCAATGTATGAATTGATATTTCTTCTTCTGCAAGGTCCTTATCTTAGTTTGATTATCCTTTATTTTTTTGGTAACAAATTATCTTGGCTTCTTACTTCCTTCTCTGTTGGACACACCAACCACACTAAGAGGGGGGTAAATTAGTGTGTGTAATTTTACAACTTTTCTTGTGTCAGGTTAGCAATTATTTCAAAACATAATTTTACACATCATCATTGTAAGATTGTATGTAGCCATTCACCAATGACATCTATCAATAATTAAGAGCAAATAATTCATAGCCACAATGAACACAAGAGATATCATATGTCTGTATAAGTTTTTATATATGTGACTACAATCACGGGGGTTTTCCCAGCACCAACTATTATTTATCAGCACCAACTGAAGTAAAGAGAAAAAACTCCAAGGAGATCACCAACTCTCAAGCAAGACTCGACTCGTCGATAGAATGCAACCTATACAACTAGAATTGATCTAATAGTACAACCAACCCAAATATTAGTCATCCATTTATTGAATCTGCTCTAGCTCATGATCAGAGGTCTACAACAAATTCTCATCACTAAACTTCATCTTCTTCTCTGAAATTTGCACCTTCTTCACTTCATCTTCTCTCTGAAATTCGCACCTTGTTGTGCCAAAGGATCACCATACCAGAAATCACTGACCTCAAGTGCAGATCCACTCATTCACCCGCTTACCCACTTTAATCAAATGAACCAAGCATAGTTGTATTTATATTGATTCATGCTCAACTCTAGTTTAGTTTTAGGGTCAACTTGTGCCACAAGTTACAACTAACTTGTCCATTTACAACAACTTTGGGATCACCATTGATCATCATTTTGGGTCTTCAACTTTAAACCTGACATACCGACTATCACCGGAAGGGCCACGATGAGTTCTAACCTTCATATGCTTTTAACAACCATCTTACCTATTTTCATAAATTGATCAAAGGTATGAATCAATTTCCTTTGTCTCTGTGAATGTTGCAGAAATCGAATTCTGTAGAGGTGCCTCCTTCAAACCATTTACATGTGACCATATTCATAAACCCACGGGCTTATTAAGTTAAGAAATGTTCTCATCACTTCATGGATTATGTGCTCGTAACCCATTACCAAGGGCTGGAACCTAGTCCTCCGATACTTTGGCCTTCGGGTGATTTCTCTCTCATCCAATCTTCTGAAGTTTTGACCTCTCACAAGGATTGATCTAATGGTTAGCATGATTCTCGAAACCAAATTAGCGGTCTATCTTTGATCCTTACATTATCCTTCCATTGCTTTATCCAATGACTATGACTTAATCAAATCTTGATATGGACGACCATTATTTACTTCGGGACTTCGGGACTCCGAGGCTTCGGAGGTCCAGGTAATTGTTGCTCCAATTTCCACTAGAGTTGGTCAGCTCCGAAGTGGTCAACATGGGATTTCTTACATCATCTTTCCACAACGTTTTGATCTAATGGTCGTGTGAGAATCTAGAGGATCTTAGGTCAACAGTTAGCATTGACTTCGGCCTTCGGCACTTCAGGTAGTTGTTGATTTCCCCCGAAGGAAAAACTCCTAGAGGGACATAACTTGTTGACGTCACTGCTAACTTGGCACTAGCCAAGTGGCTACCACGTGTCACCTAGATTCGTGACTTACATAACCTAAAGTGTCAACTGGACCTTGACACGTGTCACCATCTGATTGTGCCTTACTAACGTGGATCTCCTGATGTGGCACATGTCCTCCTCCTGGTCATAGGTTCATATGAATCCTTTATCCAATGACTGTGATCAGTTCTTAGATCAATGGTCCAAATTAATTTCGGTCATTCGTGACTCGAGGGCTCTGGGATACTCGAACTATGAGAGGTATAATCCTTCCATAGTGCATTTCATCGAAGTAGATCGAATAGTCRATTTTTTATCTGTAGTTGAGTGGATGGCCCACGCAACCTCAAAAAGGCGTTTTGTTAATGGTCTTCTCAATGTTCACTTTTTAGGATCTCAATCGTGAATCCTCCTTCTTGATGAATGGTCAGATCTTACTTCGGAGCTTTGGCTCTCTGGGACTCCGAGTTACTAGAACTCCAAGGTAGTTCAATCCCTCCGGAGTGGTTACCTACCGAATAAGTCATGATACTATGATGACTTCTTGTTGTCAGTTGTTTAGTACACCTTACACTATCCTTCCACTGCGCTTGATCTAAGGGTCATGATTCATCCTGGAGTAGATCAACGATCAAGGATGATTACAGAGTCCCAACTAGCATGATGTTTAACACCGTCATTGAGTTCCGCAATGGAAACTACTCGTTTTTTAGTGGAACTGTTGATCTTGTCAAATCTACAGATCGATGGTCTAGGAGGATTGTGGAGGTTAAACATGCACTGATGTTAGTTTTGCCTCCGATCTCCAAAATTTCTCTCCACCGTAGATATTACTTGTTCTTATTCGACAGTCAGGACTTAATCGGGTGTTGATCTAAAGGTCCTCCTCTGTAAATCCCAGATCTAACTGTCCTAGTTTGTCCCAAAATCTACATCAGTGGATGGGATTCTTCATCGATTATTTTGTAGTTTTACTGTGGGGATTTCAATCCTGATCGTGTTTCTGCAATGTTCTTTCCCTTATGAGATTTTTGGTAGATTCCTATGTATGTTGTTCATAACAACTCATCATCACTGMAATGCGCTTTCCCTTTTGAGATTTTTGGTTTTATACTTGGATACTAACTGATAAAGATCATTGATATGTTGGGAATTTGATCTTGATGGYGTTTCTGCATTGGGTTGATCTCCTGAAATCTAATACGCTACCTCTCATGAGATTTAGGTAGATTCATCTACATGTTGTTCATAACAACTCATCATCACTTCATAATGACATCAGTTGTTGACATCAATGACAACACATCAATGAAAATATGTCCAACAATCTCCCCCTTTGTCATTGAGGGAAACACACCAAATCCATACACAAACTCCCCCTGTGATGATGCTTCTCTCCTATGAAGTTACTCTCCCCCTTTGACATCAATGGAAAAGGGTTTCTCCCATTATGATTAATCTATGTGTGTTTCTATGCTGCTGACCAAAATTTGAACTCGGGTAACTCCCCCTACAATCATCCTCTGCTTTCCATAAATGAATGACTCCCCCTTTCAATCTGCTCTCTCTGCCTATGACTGCTCTCCCCCTTTGTTTCTAAAAGGGTAGTTCTTCCTGATAAGGTATCTCCCCCTATCATCTCTACTGTATAATGCTCTAAATTCATCTGAGAGACTTTTATACTCTGTTTTATTCATGACGACAATTATTTGTGCAACAATTAACTCCACTCATGTTCACCTATTCAGTCTTTGTTATCCACATTTGTGAGTATCCTGGTTTCTTAGCCTTTGTTCTCTCATCTTCTATAATTGCAACTTCATTTTTCTTCCATGTTTCATTTACTCTTCTTTTTGTATTGTATGAAGCATTTCTCATTGACTGTCTCCTTGAATTCCAACAGTCTTGGGCTTTGTGGCCAAATCCACCACAACTATAGAATCTCATAGTGTAACAATGTGCAACAATATGTCCAACAAGATTGCATTTCCAACATCTTACAATGTTTTTTAACCCACCAACTTGTTTTCTTCCATGCTACCTACAATCCAAGGCTTTATGACCATGTTCATTATAAGAAAAGAAATGACCATTAAAAACACTTTCATACCTGCCCCTTTGAATCATCCTTGAAGGTGTCTCTCTTCTAAACTTTCTTTGAGGTGTAGGAGTATCTTCTTGATGTCTTCCTTGGTCTAATCTTCTAAAGATTGCAGTGTTGCTTTCATTCTTTGAACATGAAGGGCCTGCATCAGACCTGTTTTCACCCTTTACAAATGAAGGACATGCATCATACATGTCTTTACACTTTACAAAACAAGGACCTACATCAAACCTGTCTTCACCCTTTACAAATGAAGGACATGCATCAAGCTTCATAGGAGTACCATTTTCTTCCTTGTTTTAGCCAAGACCGGATTTATCATTTGGTGATCTTTGAAAATCCAAGATCTCATCCAAGATCATAGAGTTGTTCAAGAACTTGAAATGGTTGTTTGACTTCTCAACTTTCTTTGTAAGATTCACAACTTCGGCTTCCATCTTATGGCATGACTCTTCCCTTTCATTAAATTTATTCCTCACTACCTCCTCACTTATTTTGGCTTCTTCAAGTTGGGTTTTCAGATTGAAATTGCTTTCTCTTAGTTCTTTTAGATCTGCAAGGTTTCTACTAAGTTCATCATCTTCCTTCTTTATTTTTTTTCTTGACTGATTTCATTCTTCAATCTCTCGATCTCGTCTTCTTTTTCTTCTAACTGAATATCTTGCTCATATGTGACCTTTTCATTGTCTTTGAGCATTTTCTTTATTTCCAAGATATGCTTTTGATTGCTAAGATCATCATCTTCCTTCTTTTTTTCTTTTACTTGACTTATTTCATTCTTCAATTTCTCGATCTCCTCTTCTTTTTCTTCTAACTGAATATCTTGCTCAGATATGACATTTTCATTTTTTTTAGCATTTCCTTTATTTCTAAGATATGCTTTTGATTATTTTCAAGAAATTATTTAGTGTACTCATAAAGATAGTTATAGTCTGAATAATCATGATCATAGTTGTATTCACCAAAACCCCAATCAACTTTTTGTTAATCTTTGATAGTTCTTCTTCTACTTCTTCCATGGGATAAATGCTAACATAAATTTCTTCTATTGTATCCGAATCTTCTTCTTTACTCGTAGGGGAAAATTCAATATCAACATTATTGCAATCGGAATATTGTGGAGAGTCTTTACCTTTATTGATGGCCGAGTATTCCTTCTCATCCTTGATAGGAATGTCTTTTGGGTCTCCTCTTTTGATTTGATACATCTTCTCTAACTTCATCCATAAATCCTTGGAGGATGTACATAGTCCCATGATTGCTTTGACAGTATCTGATAGTCCATTGAGAAGAATCTTCAATGCCACTTCATTGTTCTTCCTTACTCTTATTTGGGCTCCAAACTTGGATAGATTCTTCGAGGTAGTTAAGTTCCAGGGCTTACTTACTACTGAATCTCAAACTTCAAATCCTCTTGACTTCAAATATTGTTTCATATTTTCCCTCCATGAAGAATAATTTGTTCCATCAAATAAGGGAGCTTCATTTGTGGAGAGAGCCATTTGTCCACCTATTTATTCAGAATCTACCTTCTAGTGTTTAAATTGTGCTGAAGGCACTCGCTTTGATACCAATTGTTGGACACACCAACCACACTAAGAGGGGGGGGTGAATTAGTGTGTGGACTTTTACAACATTTCTTGTGTCAGGTTAGCAATTATTTCAAAACATAATTTTACACATCATCATTGTAAGATTGTATGTAGCCATTCACCAATGACATCTATCAATAATTAAGAGCAATCAATTCATAAGCACAATGAACACAAGAGATACCATATGTATGTATAATATTTTATATATGTGACTACAATCACGGGGGTTTTCCTAGCACCAACTATTATTTATCAGCACCAATTGAAGTAAGGAGCACCAAATCCAAGGAGAGCACCAACTCTCAAGCAAGACTCAACTTGTCGATAGAATGCAATCTATCCAACTAGAATTGATCTAGTAGTACAAGCAACCCAAATACCAGTCATCCATTTATTGAATCTACTCTAGCTCATGATCAGAGGTCTACAACAAATGCTCATCACCAGACTTCATCTTCTTCTCAGAAATTTGCACCTTCTTCACTTCATATTCTCTCTGAAATTCGCACCTTGTTGTGCCAAAAGATCACCATACCAGAAATCACCGACCTCGAGTGCAGATCCACTCATTCACCCACTTACCCACTTTAATCAAATGAACCAAGCATAGTTGTATTTATACTCGTTCATGCTCAACTCTAGTTTAGTTTTAGGGCCAACTTGTCCCACAAGTTACAACTAACTTGTCCATTTACAACAACTTTGGGACCACCATTAATCATCATTCTGGATATTCAAATTTAAACATGGCATATTTCCTATCACCGGAAGGGCCACGATGAGTTCTAACCTTCATATGATTTTAACAACCATCTGACCTATTTTCATAAATTGATCATAATTATGGATCGATTTTCTTTGTCTTTGTGAATGTTGCAGAAATTGGATTCTGTAGAGGCGCTTCCTTCAAGCCATTTACATGTGACCATCTTCGCAAAACCATGGGCTTATTAAGTTAAGAAATGTTCCCAACGCCTCATGGATTATGTGTTCGTAACCCATGACCAGGGGCTAGAACCTAGTCCTTTGGTACTTCGGCCTTCGGGCAATTTCTCTCTCATCCAATCTTTTGAATTTTTGACCTCTCACAAGGATTGGTCTAATGGTTAGCATGATTCCTAGAACCAAATCAACAATCTATCTTTGATCCTTACACTATCCTTCCACTGCTTTATCCAATGGCTATGAATTAATCAAAGCTTGAGATGGGCGGCCACTATTTACTTCGGGACTCCAGGGCTTCAGAGGTCCAGGTAATTACTGCTCCAATTTCCACCGGAGTTGGTCAGCGTCGAAGTGGTCAACATGGGAGTGCTTACATCATCTTTCCACTACATTTTGATCTAACGGTCATGTGAGAATCCGGAGGATATTAGATCAATTATTAGCATTGACTTCAGCCTTCGACGCTTTGGGTAGATGTTGATTTCCCTCGAACAACAAACTCCCAGAGTGACGTAACTTGTTGACGTCATTGCTGACTTGGCACTAGCCGAGTGGCTGACATGTGTCACCTAGATTCATGACTTACATAACCTAAAGTGCCAATTGGACCTTGACACTTGTCACCATCTGATTGTGCCATGTGTCATTGCTGACATGGATCTCTTGATGTGGCACATGTCCTCCTCTGGTCGTAGGTTCATATGAATCCTTGATCCAACTACTTTGATCAGTTCTTATATCAATGGTCTAGTTTCATTTTGGCCATTCGTGACTCCTGGGCTCCGAGCTACTCGAACTCTGAGAGGTACAATCCTTTCGGAGTGCATTTCGCCGAAGTAGATCAGACGATCAATTTTTGATCTGCAGTTGAGTGGACGGTCTACGCAACCTCAACAAGGCGTTTTGTTAACCGTATTCTCATTATGCGCTTTTTAGGATCTCAACCGTGAATCTTCCTTCTTGACGAATGGTCAAATCTTACTTCGGAGCTTCGACTCTTTGGGACTCCAGGTTACTAGAAATCTGAGGTAGTTCAATCCCTCCGGAGTGGTTACCTACCGAATAAGTCATGATACTATGATGACTTCTTGTTGTCGGTTGTTTAGTACACCTTACACTATCCTTCCATTACACTTGATCTAAGGGTCATGATTCATCCTGGAGTAGATCAATGATCAGGGATGATTGCGGAGTCCCAACTAGAACGATGTTTAACATCATTGTTGATTTACGCAACGAAAATTGCTCGTTGGTAGTGGAACTGATGTCAATCGTTGATCTTTTCGAATCTACAGACTGATGGTCTAGGAGGATTGCAGAGGTTAAACATGCACGGATGTTAGTTTTTCCTCTGATCTCTGAAATTTCTCTCCACTATATATCTTACTTGTGTTGATCCGACGATCAGGACTTAATCGTTTGTTGATCTGAAGTTCCTCCTCTGTAACTTCCATATCTAACGGTCCTGGTTTGTCCCAAAATCTACATCAGTGGACAGGATTCTTCCTCGATTCTTTTGTAGTTTTACTATGGGGATTTCAATCATGATCATGTTTCTGCAATGCGTTTTCCCTTCTGATCTTTTTGGTAGATTCCTCTACATGTTGTTCATATAAATTCATCATCACTGCAATGTGATTTCCCTTCTGAGCTTTTTGGTAGATTCCTCTACATGTTGTTCATATAAATTCATCATCACTGCAATGTGATTTCCCTTCTGAGCTTTTTGGTTTTGTACTTGGATTCTAACTGATCGAGATCATTGATCTCTTGGGAATTCGATCTCGATGGTGTTTATGCATTGCGTTGATCTCGTGAAATCTAATATGTTGCCTCTCATGATCTTTAGGTAGATTCGTCTGCATGTTGTTCATAACAACTCATCATCACTTCATAATGACATCGGTTGTTGACATCAATGACAATATGTCCAACATCATCCATGTTTTGAATTTCATGCCTATACCATTTTTGCATTCCCTAGTGACCTAGAAGGTGTATATTCCCTCATATTTAAAAAAATATATATTTCTTCCCCTGATATTCCTTTTAGTGTGTCATTTGGTTGTTACTTTTTTCCTTTCTCAGGTTCAAATTTAGTTAATTGTATTATATTTGTATTTTTCCTTTCTTTTTCTTTCTCCATATTTGTTTTCTTCCTACTTTCCTCTTTTATTGTTTACCTATATTCATTTTCTATCCTAGAATTTAGTTCTTACCTCAACATTCTTCTAGCCTCTTGTCCTTGGTTCTACCTTCAATGTTGATTCACTCTTTATGAGATCAAAGTTTATATGTGCCTTATTCACTTTTTCTTTGTCCAATAGTGGTGCCTATGTTTGTTTGGTTATTTCTCTGAGGATCACCATCTTGTTTCCCATATGCTCCTTTAGTTGTTTTCTTTTATGGGCTCTTTGATTTAATTTCTCAAATTCAGCCACTTCCTAGCCGATAGCTTCATTTCATTCATCTTGTTCTCCCCATGTTTGTATATCTAATCCAATTGGGTTCATAATTGCCCTTATGATTTTTATTTTTCCTTGTCTACCTATGACTTTTCTGATGTGATGGAGATGTATTCTCTTTCATTATCCCCTTCAAGTCCTCCCAACACAATTGTTTGGATTTCTTCATTGGAGAGTTCTATATTTCTCTTTTCTAACTCTTGGTTTCTTGAACTAGGTATGCTTCTTAAGTCTTCTTCTAAATACGATAGTCTCCTATGGGAAAAATTTATGTTTAAGCACCTCTTTGTCAATATATTTGTAAGGTCGTAGCATTTATCTTTTGTAAGATGAAATTAAGGTCTTGTTGATGAGCTTCCTTGACTAAATGTTCTATTATTTCCTTATTAAATTAATGTTTACCCACCCATCCTTATGGTGGCTTCCATGGTGTCCCTTTGTTTTACTTATCTAAAAAAATATCCACTTGCAATTATGATTTGTCTACATTGTTCCCTTAGACCAACTTTGCTTCTCACATATTTTGGTAGGGTTGTTGGGTGGTGATGGAATCCCAAAACGCTAATGCATGAGTATTCGACCATCTCAAACCAATATATATATCGGCTTCTAACCTTAGTTCATCCCTTTGAATCTCAGGGTTTTCTAATATTCCTTCCCTTCCGTCGTTATATGCCATCCTATGACATCATTTTCCATGTTTTCATGGAACTCGTGGAGATATTTCACCCACATTCTTGTGTTAAGATTTGGAATTGGGAAATTCACACTTTATAAATTCACCCTAACTTTCTCGGGTTTGAGTAATGTTGTTACTAACCAAAATATGTAACCATACATACACGATTTAAAGTGTGTATCTTCCTTTACCTTAATTAATTAGTTATGGATCTCATCCTCAATGATTTATTCCCATTCAATATGTTTTCTAACTTAAGCGATTATTTTTGTAGGGTTTCATGTTTCTCTTGTTGTGTTAATGAAGAAATTTTGTATAAGTATTCATTTTTATATTATAGCTTATTGCATTTATTGTTCTTCATTAATTTTATTCTCTATAGAGTCCTAGGGATATAGCATGCTCTGTAGATTTTTGGAAATATCATTGATTCCTTCCTTGTCGTTTTTCCTCCATTATATCTTTGAATAGCTTCTCATCATGGACCTGATTAACGGTATAAAAAAAATCATTCTTGTTGTTATTCATTATCTAATATTGTTTCACTTGCCTTCTCTTCTTGCTCAATTTTGTGTTTCTCTCGTTGTGATTATGAATAAATTTCATTGAAGTATTCTTTGTTATGTTATGTCTTTCTACATTTATTATCCTTCCTTAGTTGTTTTATATATGTAGATATAATTCCCCTATCTTGGCCCATTTCCTAGTGTTTTCTTCCTACTACGWAGCCTATCCTTGGGTTGTGTGACAAGTTTCATTAATGCTTTTCACTTCTTCTTCCCTTGAAATTTTATCAGGATCATCATATTTTTTTACATTAAGTTATTTCCAATGGATTTTGGTATTAATTTCTCCAATAGTTTTATCAACTTTTAACCAAAGGATACATTATGACGTAGCATGACCCCAATTATGGCACTACACTACTACAATACAAGGTTGTAGCATCATCATTAGTGTCATCTCTGAGTGTATTTTTCTAAGAAAAAATCCAAGTTTGGACAACAAAAAATACGATGTTAGTGTATGCATCATGATTTGCATCAACTCTACATCATCTTTTTCCACATGCACTCTAGAAGATGTCATATTAGCGATGAGGAATCCAACACAAAAATAATTCTTGCATCACATTAGCATCATGTTGTGTCCTATATTATTGCAAAAAAACACTTAAAAAGTCACTTTTGCATCTAGCTTGAGTCAAAAGCATACATGGTGCATCGTATTAGCATCATAGTGTCTCATATTAGCATTTTATTTTTGTCATTCTAGCATTGTGATAGCATCGAAATATGAAACTTTTTGTGTCATATTTGTGTTGTATTTAGGTCATATTTGTGTCAGGTTTGCATCGTATTTGCACCATGTTTGCATCATATTTAATTATTGTTGATTATTTAATAAAAAAAATTGTAATCATTGTTTTTTTAATATTTAAATATTGATGATATCGATGATCAATATAAGCCTATTTTATAAAATACTAATCATGTGAGCAAAAACCGTGTATATATAAAACATAATACCCCACTAGCATTCAATCATTTCACACCATGACAGCAACAAACTATGTATCCATAAATACAATTATGAAATTTTACCACACTAACATTCAAACAATTTCACACCATGGAAGGAAAAAAACATGTATATATAAATGTAATGATGAAATTTTAATTAAAATCGTAAAACAATGATGTAATTTGTTTCTACCTATAAACAAGTGGTGCACTGCCACCCCCAGGGAAATATCAACTGTGTATATTAAATTGCATAAAAAGATATGCGCATATATAAGGAAATGAATTTGACATCAAAAGTTGATTGAACTATTATTAGTTCCCTCCTCATTGTTAGTAGATTTAGACACTTAGGAATTTGTTAAGATCAACTTGGTCTAACGTGTCTTTCGGTAAAGTGTGTTTCCTTAGTTTGCATTTGTAGTTATATAATCAGATGGTCACGATATATTCTGGACATAAAGAGATTTGACRATTCATATTCTCCTTGACACCAATGATTATATTGATCTATGCCTTAGCACCTGATTGGCCCATGRTCTCTATTTAAAGAGAATGAAGGTTCATTTTTGAATGATCGATTGTGAGAAAATCGTATGTAAAATTCCTTTAGTTTGCATTAATATATTGCCTCAAGTGGCCGCATTGGCTAGGTYTGTGCAATGTTTCCCTCTTTGATGGTTTTAACCATGTATTACATTGGTGTACTGATCTTTGATATGTTTGTGTAAGTGGTTGCTTAAGGTGTTTGGCCTATGTAGAAATGTCTTGTTTGTCAAACATAGTATCGGAGCCTGTATGAAGACCCAGTCCCTTTGTTGATAGAGATCCTGACATGTGTCATTGCATGCATCAAAAAAATTCTAGGTTTTGATATTTCTATGCATTTTTGGGATGAGAAGGTTATTGTGTTGTGTCCATAACATTTCTTTCAATTGGAAACATTTTCATTTCACCTGAAAAATGTTTCTATTTTCTCTACATATGACCATTTTTGTTAGATCTGAAAGTATACAGTTTCATTACACTTTTTAAATGTTGTCATGGTGTTAATATTTTTTCATTGTGTCAAAGTTTGATTCACCACATAGCTCCTTACTTTCAAAATGATGCACAAACACCGAAAGAATGATTCTATCCTCCACAAAATCAATTTGTTGGATGGAAAATTCATGGTAGTTTTTAACGCAATGTATAGGGTTGAAATTGTGGTTTCTTGGGTTCAAGATGAAAACACTGATACAATGAAATGAAATATGACTCTCCTCGTTATGTGAGCACACATTCCAACCCTATTTTTACAGAAGAGGATTCCCAAACTTTTGTTGCAGCTCAAAGGGGACCTATGAAAACCAATGACCCAGATGGCCATCCAATTGAAGAAAGTTTATTGCATCCTCCTACTTAATATGGGACTATTTTTATTTTATCTAGCTTTTATGTCATGCTACAGGTTGATACCGAAAACAGATATATATTTTTGTGTTCAAGATAATAGGATGATAAGTAAAAATGTCATGGACTAGTATGTTTTTTTTTGAGTTGGTGGAGGTCTTAGGTTCCCTTGTGGCAAGCCTCCATCAAGGATGTTTGTAATATTTTTGTATATAATATAAATATATGACTAGTTTTAGCTTCCTCTTTTTTAAATATTGTTTTAATTCTTATTCATTTGAATATTTTTTTATTTCTAGAGGTGATAAGCTCAAAGGGGACCTATGAAAACCAATGACCCAGATGGCCATCCAATTGAAGAAAGTTTATTGCATCCTCCTACTTAATATGGGACAGTTTTTATTTTATCTAGATTTTATGTCATGTCATGTTGATACCAAAACAGATATATATTTTTGTAAGTTCAAGATACAGATGATGTATGCAAATGTCATGGATCAAAGGTTTTTTTGAGTTGGTGGAGGTCTTAGGTTCCCTTGTGGCAAGCCTCCATCAAGGATGTTTGTAATATTTTTGTATATACGGCAAATATAAGGACTAGTTTTAGCTTCCCTTTAAATACTATGAATTCTATTCATTTGAATATTTTTATTTCTAGAGGATAACCAAAAATGGGTTCCAAATCCAAAATAGAATGGTTGTAGAGAGATCCTCAATTGGGTTGAAGCTATAACAAGTGATTCAATTTTAGATCCTTGATACACATAAATGAAGCACAATTGTTGAAAAGTTGATCTCTATTATTGACTACTAGAATATTCATATTCCTCAATTACTCATTGAAAACAAGAAAAACATAATTCATTTATCCATATATTGTCATAAATCCCAACAATTCCATTCATCGAAAATCAGATAAACATAAATGGGTACACATTAATCAATGACATCATTGTTTATAGTGGGAAACCCTCAAAAATGAGGAAAAGGCCCTCTTAATGATGATAAAATATTATCTCACCTGGATCAAGTGACAAGGAGGCACATCATGTCAATAGAGGCACCTCAAAACATGCCCCCACAAGGTGTCTCGATGGCCCCCCACATCTACTTGGATCCTCAACCCCCGACACTTTCGTCTCGTGTCTAAACCCTTGTCTTTATTGCCCATGGTGCAGGCATACTCACCTCACACAACTTTCATTTGGTCCTTCCTGGTTCAACTTTTTTGGAATCCTTTACACTCAATGATAGTAATGGCATCGCATGACACTAGTCTGCCTCTCTGTCGATTGCATTCTCCTCTGATTGATTATTACCATGTGTTTCTCCCTTGCCCCCCGGTCTGCACTCCACCATATTTGTCGATGCTCTCCATGCCCATGCTACCATCACTCTCCTACTCTCACCTAGCCCTCACCCTCACAGTAAAGCAATGCCTCGTCGTTTCCAGCGCCATTGTGTGTGTAGTCGCAGAGGTGTCTCTTTGGCCCATCAAATACAGACAGTTGTTGAATAGGTAGTAGAAACTTATGAGGCTCACACTTCGCATGAGATACAGGCTAAATTGGACCTGACGAAAGTTGATGCCCAAGTTCGGTGGTACTTCATCGATAACAATGTGGTTGATGCAAGTGTATGATCATGGGTTCCTAACCCGGGTTCATATCGGCCAGAGCTACCCTCTACTCGAAGATAGTGAACCTGTATTAGATTCTCAAGATGCTCATGGGAAAAGTCCTTGTGGAAAGAAACGAATCCCACCAATAGATTTTAATGCAGTTGGATGACGTCTAAAGGATACTCGGGGAAATGGACCAGAAACGAATCCCACCAATAGATTTTAATGCAGTTGGATGACGTCTAAAGGAAACTCAGGGAAATGGACCACAAGATAAACATGATTGCAAGAAAAGACATTGAATCAGACTTCACCAACACGGAACTCCCCCAACAATAAGATCCTTCTCCTACGGAGAACATCAGTCTGTTAAATTGATTTCTCATTCTCTCTTTGCTAGATTTTTTGTCTATTAGTTTGACGGGTTTGGAGGCGTCTACCCCACCTCTTGTTAGTTTTCATTCTAAAACTAGAAATCCTCCAGGCCTCTATTGCACTAGCTATGTTTTTAGGCTCTACAGATTAGTATTTTTCTTCTTTTGAGAACACAAGGACAACACAAATTGCTTCTATGTCGCTGGTCTAGTTTCCCCAGTGGCAAGCCAACAACACATTTTTGTAAATTTTCTCTTTTACAGTGATAGAATGATGCATGGATAGCTTATAAAAAATTGATAAAATATTATCTCAATTCAGTTTGATATATCCCAGTCCAAAACCTTGTCACATACAATCAAGATATAACCCCGATATTGTTAAGTTTCAAATTTGTTTTTTTCGAAATTTCACTTGTTTTTGTGTGTGGTTGTGTTGAATTTTTTTGCAGGAAAGAACAAGAATTTTATGGGGTGAGCATGCACTTTAAGGCAAAGAGTAAAAAAAGTAAGAACATCCCTCCTCCTTCATAACATTTTCTATATATTTTGTATTAGCTCTCTTGGTTGAAAGTTACTTTATTAAATAAGAGGTCTTGAGTTCAAGTCTTTCTCTTCATTCAATTGTTTTTTGAAGGAGTTCATGCAACTTTAAGTTATCACATAACTTTATTGTAAAGTGCATTTCACATCAGTTGTAAAAGTGAATCACTACAAAGTAACTTTGATGTTCTTTTTTTAAGTTATTTTCATTTAAAAAGTGATTCTCACTCATTTTATAAAAGTGGGTCACTTCATGTAAAACTAAATTATTTGTAAAAGTGAGCTTATATGCTAAAGAAATATAGAACACACAAGATCAGGACAAGAGCTTTGGCGGAAAAGGCCTCAAGCCATCATCTCTCTCTTATTGTATTCATTTTAATTATACAAATATATAATGCAAGAATGAAACCACCTCAATTTTTCTCACATCGACACCTCATCGGGAGATAAGGTAGGAGGAGGAAAAATAGGAATATAGAAACACACTTAGGATAAAAACTATGTCCTTAAATGTTAAACACATTAGGCGGTGTTCTATGACTTTATGATTGTATAAAACTCCCCCCCTCAATCATAAGTCCGAACAATAATACCAACAATAAAGCATAAACTTGTATCATCTCCAAGTCTTCATGTTGAAATTCCTAAGGTGAGTCTCAATGAAGAACTGCCTGAAAAACCACCAAATCTAGATGTTGAAAACTATAGAAAATCTCATTGTATAATCACCTGAACCAGAATGCATGTAATTTGTTCACTGATGTGAACACCAATATGAATAGAGTGAACCAAGAGAAGTGAATTAGCTGCAAATATGACACATCCCTGAAAATGCCTGACAACTCAATCAAATGTTAAGCTACATTGCAGAAGGATCCAGGTGTCCTCTAATAGGTCAAATGACCATCCAGGTGAACAAAATGTCCACATCATTACTCTCAAAATCATCATCACAATCTTGTATCATGTGTATGATTCAATTGCAAGACATTGAACCATAATTTTTTCAAAGTATGTCATCTACATACTATAGTTTCCCATCTGGAAAATTTGATGACCATTTGGCATATTTATTATTGAAACTTTCAGTCTAACAACCATCTTCAATTCCATCATCAATACCCCCCTTTATTAGTTGAAAGGAGAGACCACAAGTGATTTCACAAACCATATTCACTTGATTTTTGAACTCCCCCCCTTAAGTTCCATGAGAGTCTCGTTCTGTTGTAAGACGTATCTTTACTTGATATTGAATTATTCGGTAAGACTGAAATAATTGCCTGGTTGTTGATGACCATTGCCAAGGATCGATCCACTCATAGTGAATATTCAATCTTATAGGTTTGTTTGCTTGGAACATTTGTTTGATAGATGATTCTTCTTGCCACAATGTTGACAAGGATGGAAATCATAACATTGATTCTCCATGTGACCAACTCGATTGCAATGTTGGCATTTATCATTTTGATGATGAACTAGAACAGGTGAAGTCAAATCTTCTTGAAGGAATCCAACACTTTGGAACTGGATTGGTTTGGAATAATTGGAAATGTGAAAGGTAACTTCCTTTTCATATCCAAGTGACCTTATTTTGTGCTTGTTGTAGCTGATTTCTTCCCAAGGTCTAATGATGGGCTTGGAAAGAGTATGTTGAACATATTGGTTTTACGTCTATGAAAGTTTATTTACTCCATGTTGTTGTATCATTGAAAGGTTTTATTCACATAACTCAAAAGAAAACTCTTGAAATCTAGGTTCATGAATAGCTTCATCTTTATATGTATGTGTAGTTGTATTCCTAAGTTATTCTTGAGTGCA
>SNQJ01S0012498.1:80927-102429 GCA_010110895.2 Picea sitchensis
AATGAATTTAATATAATAAAGAAGAGAGGTGTTGTGCTAAGTTTTGTTGGTTTTCCTCATTAAAAGTTTCCAAGGTAAATTTGTATGTGTGTGTTTGTCCTATTGTTTACTTTATGCTTTAATTAATAGTTTGCAATGCTTAAATTGGAAAGGCTTGAAACTTGCAAGAGGAGGGGGGAAGAAAAAGAGGAGAGGAAGTGGGAGAGAGGAAGAGTGAGAGGGAGTGGAAAGAAAGGAAGAGGTAGAGGAAGTGATAGAGATGAAGGAGAAGAAGGAGAGAATAAGAGGAAGAGAGGAAGAGGAAGAATAAGGGAGGAATAGACATACCCTAAGCCTACTTTGTTCTTGGTTTTTTGGTAAATCCCATCTTCCATATCTAAAACCCAAATCGCATCTTCAAAACCCAAATCTCATTTTGATTTAAATCTGCAAATTAAAAAAAAAAAAAAGAGGGGAAATGACGAAAACTTACCTTTGATTTGGTGATGTTGCACAAATCTCCCTTGCCTTCTCCTATTGAATTCCATCACAAATATATTTCACCTTGTTAACACCTAGATTTTGACCCTTGAAAATCTTGAGGGTTAAGAGCCGGCATGCATTATTTGGCTAGCATTCAAAGATTTTCCCAAAGTTTTAGCACTTGTGTGAGCCAAAGGTTGGTTCCCATCATAGACAAGTACATGAATGGCATATGGTTGTTTTTGTTTCAAATTTAAAGTTAACACAGTTTCACAAGGATTTGAGAGAGATTTTAATATATAGCATGTGACCCTATGTTTTAGGAGAGAGTGATTGAAGACTCATATCACAGTTTTGAGCATACATAGTTCGTCCTTGCATGATACTGAGCCTGATGGCATTTTTCTAGGTGACATGCGAGTGCTTTCTATTTTTAGCAAGTTGAGCTCCAGGACTCAAATCAAGATTCTAATTGTGTGGTATTGATCCTCGAGACATTCTGAGTCTTTTGGACCTTTTCCGGGGTGACTTGTCAGCAATTTGTATTTTTAGCAGGTAGAGCATTGGGGCTCACATGTCAATTATGATTGCATATTTGGAATCCTCATGGAAAATTGAATTCGATGAGTATGATATCATTGACATGCGAAGACATTATGTTTTTAGTCTATTCTTAGACATGTGACACATGGCAGTGTTCTCCTAGTCATCCAAAAAAAAATTGACAGTTTCCTAATTTTTAGGAACCAGACCCTATTTTTAGGATTTTCTATTTATAGCAGGGGTGGTCGCCTCCAAATGTGACAAGTGGCAGGTTTAAATTTGGACATGTGGTGGTGATTCAGTGTGACATGTGGCATCTAATTGGAATCATTTAATGAGGGGGTGCACTTTCCAAGGTAAAAGAATTAAAGTGAAGAATTAATTAATTAAAGGGGGCATGTGGATGAGGTGGCACTCTCATGGGCATGATTAATCCAATCAAGGCTTAAATCACTCATCGAGTTTCCTCTCACTAATCATTAACTCACTTTCCATGAAAATTAATTTCATTAATTCCCCTTTAATTTCTCTTAAACACTAAATCCCTAAAAAATAGGGCACATTCTCCCTTTTTGGCTAACTCATCCATATCTTGGCCAAATTTAGCATTTAAACATGCATTTAGTTCCTAATTCCTTCTTCCATGCATTAGCTCCTCTATAAACCCTCAAGTGCATGTTTCCCCTTCCTATTTCCTCCCTCTACATCTTGAATTGCGCCCTCAGATCCTCTCACACTCCCACATGTGTGGCGCACTCTTGTACTTCACTCCACCTCTTCTTCTCGATGTGCCACTTCTCCCTCTCTCCTTCTTTGTTTCCAATGCATCAGTCTTCCTAAAATCCTCTACAGCCTCACCTTCTCATGCACATGCATTTTCTTCATGCTTCCTCACACATGTGTGTGCTCCTCCCTAAATTTTATGATGCAACTCCCTATTTTCCCTTACCTAAATTTCCTATTTCCCTTATTCATTTTTTCTCATTCCATGCATTCATTTTCCTCACTCCCACATTTGCCACTATCTACCTCATATTCCTCCCTATTCTCCCATTCCTCACTCCTCATGTGCCCTCTTCCCTAAATTATAGGGCACACTCATCTCTTTCTTCAATTAACATGCCCTTCTCACTCCTCCTTCACTCCCACACATGGGAGCTAACTCCCTATCTTATTCCTTTTAGCTTGTGCGCATGTGTCTTCGTGTTTCCCACTATCTCATGCGCATACACTCCTCTTTACTCACTCCTATGCACCCTCATTCATTGACTTAGAAAAGTGTGCCCCTATAACTATATATTGGAGGTCTCTACATGGATTATTGGTCGGATATTTGCAGAAGTAGCATATATATTTTCTATATCTCTTCTTAATTATTCTTCTAGTATAGCTACTCTCTCTTTGTGCAAGGATAACCATTGTATCGGTTTTTTGCTTGTCTACTATGGTGTAATAATCCCTCTTGCAAACCATTAATAAAGAAGTGTTGTGCTTGTATCAATCTTTCATTCTTGTCGGTATTGTTTCCTTACTTTGTGCATTGAATTAGTATCTCATGTCCATTGATTGTTATTAATCTCGGTCTTTTAAGTAGTATTATCTCCTCTTTCTTTCATCTTTCTCATGCTAACACTATAGGGATCCTTCTAAGCGATTTAAACTATCAATTTCCTAACATCTTGGGTGGTTTTAAATGTTGTCCAAGAAAAATTGGCTATTGTTTTTGTGTTTCTTTTGTAGAAAATCATATCCAAATCAACAACGAAGTACCTAGGGACTCCCCCCTGAGGTTGGAACCCACCAGCCTGAACAAAGAGGAGGTTTTCATGTTACTATTGGGGAATTATCTCCTTGAATTAGCCACTTTTCCATCGTTGATTTACATTTATATCAGATCTAATTGGAGGGTGAAAAAGTGTGCTAACGAATTGACGTCATTGYCAGGGAACTCAAGCCTTGGTAACAACGGCATCGATGAGTTTTTACTTTAATTGCTTTATTTTTTCTAACTCACCTGGAAAATCCATGTGATACAGGGATGATTCCATAGGGGAATTTACACAAGCAGATCTCGTGGTTTTGATKCCCTCACAAGGTCTAGTTCTGAGCTTGAATAAAATTTGACATATTTTCCCGAAACGAGACTACTCTCTCACTAGGAACTCATCTCGAAGTTMGTAAGCATACTTATTTCTTTGGTAAGTTCTTTTTGACAAGCACTATGGTGAGTGTAACTTCGACATCTTCATATTTGGTGTTATTTTCATCTCAATCAAGTATCTTGGTAGTAGTTGTGCTTGTTTCTATCTCAAATTAACAATATGGCCGCAACTGTGAGACCACAAGTAAGGTTTATATTAAGTGTATATGACCCACTAAGTTTTGTTTCATTTCCTAATTATCCTCATGACTTACCTGCATATGAAAAATATGGAAAACGTTTACCTTTGTTTGCAGAGAAGTTTGGAAAATCAATTGAGGATCACTTAGTTGATTTTTTAATGTTGGTGGATGATTTTGATGTGGAACATGAGGATGTTTGTGCAGACCCTCAAGGGGGATACATAAGCATGGTACAAGTCACTTCCAACAAGTTCCACTAATGGATGGGATTCATTCCAAGATAATTTCATAGAAATATGGGCGGATAAATAGGACATTTTTTCCTTAATTAATGCTTTTGATAATATTAAAAAGAATGGGGATGAGACTGTCACTGATTTTAATGTTTTTTTTTTCTAAAACTTATTATAAAATACCTACTACCATAAGGTCTAATTCTTCTTGTTCTTTGATTTTTTATCTTGAGCCATTTGATGGTATTTTTGGTATCTTTCTCAGGAGTAAGGAACCTCAAACCCTCGAGGAGGCTCAGGCTATTGCTATTAAGTTAGAAAGACATTTTATTGTAGCATGTGGCTTCATTATGATCCATGAATTTCAACTATTGGGTGTTACAGTAGTGCAAGAAGTACTTGTTACTAAATATGAACTACAACTTGCATGGTGTCAAGTTTTGAGAGATGAGCATGATGATGCCTCGGGCTTAGATAATCGGGAACCAGAAGCTGCACCACTTGATCCATATGCAAAGTTCCATGGAGATACAGGTGAAGATTTGAATACTCAAAAGTATTCATCGGTTCCTCCCATTAGTGATGTTGAAAGATTTCAAGAGGAGGAACCACATGTTAACCAAGTAGAAATGGATCAGCAGGAAATTTTATCCATTCCCATCCTAGTAGTGATCCAGGAACAGCTTGATCAGATACCATTGTAGCAGGAGAAGCCACTTTTGGTTCAACCAGAGGATGATATCCTTTACATTTTGCCTATGATCCCGCCTCAAGAGGTTGTTCTTTAGGATCTCGTGATTTATCAGTGCTCGGATATCAAGGTTCATCATGACCAAGTTGAGCTCAGGATAATGGAGGTATTTCAGTAGGTATATGCCAAGAGTTTCAACTCTCATACATTCAAGATTACTATGGTTGGAGTACCATGTTCTGAATTCCAACCAACAACCTTCACCTATGCCTTCATTAGCAAGTACATCAAGGAATATTTGGGTCATATGATATTTCACGATTGGTCCCCCTAGAAGGTTCACTTTGTTGATATTTCCTGTCAGATTGATTGTCTGGTCACATGGTTACATTGGTCCTTCGAGTATATTGATGAGATCATGGCAGCTTTGAGGTGAAATTTTTTTTTTAAGGTAGTTGTCATTCCTTTTTGCATGTCATTTTAATCTTTCCTTCTTGCTGGTTTTTATGTTTTAAGATAGCAATTTATCTTTCCCTTGAAGTGTCTTTCGTTTCAGTTATTTTCTTTCCATCCTTTGCTTAAGTGTTGCTGATTTTTTCCAAACTATATCAGCATGTGGTCATGTCTTTTGTGTTTTTCCTTTCATAATATAGTGGCTTTCCACTATTGATTTTTGTGGATCAAACTTTGAGCCTTTGCATCTATCATTAGAGTGAGCCTGGATGGGGGTCTCGATGTTCATGTTCCCAAAGCAATGAACCTTTAGGATGGGTAGTTGAAGAGACATAGGAGAGTCTTGACTCATCTTATGTCTAGTCTCTTCATTCCTTATCATTGAGCCTTCTTCTTTGAGTCATCTGTACCCCTCATTCATCAATAGGGATATGGTACTTGGTTTTTCATCTTATATCTTCTTGAGTTATCACTTCGTGTTGAGGAAAGAGAGACATCATTGCTCTTATTTTTAGCAAGTCATCATGTATCGACTTCGACGCTTTTTCTACGGATGACCCGAAAGTAGAGAACCTCGGTATTTGTTAGCCTCACTGGAAGTTACCTCGCATTTGACAAGGTTGAGTATCATTAGGCCTTGATTGGATTATCCTTGTCATTGTTTGACTTCATAACATATTTCACAGTGACAAGTTGTGCTCATACCTTAGGACCCATTGTCATTATTGGTGGTGTTCCTTCACACTTGGAAGGTGTTTATAGTATTGGCATCTAACTAAGTGACTCTCTCCCTTGTGTCGACATCAACACATTTACCACAAGGAAGAGTGTACATATTGGGTGGTAGAAAGTAGTGAACTTGGATGAGACCCCTTGTGTTTCATTTTTTAGTGGGATGTTTGTATTGATTTGACTCCATTACCCATTGGACAGACTTTGGTATCATTGGTCAGCTTACAGGATCTTCTTGGTCGGCTTACATGACATTTTCTTCTTCCACACAGTTACAGGGGTCTACTTGGTACAATCTTTGAGTTCTCATGGAGCATCATGTACATCTTACAGAGTTCTCACAAAGAATTAGTTTAAGTTTTATAGACATAGAGATTCATATGGTTCTCGACATCCCACAGGGGAATCCCGCCCCCTTGAGTCACCATTGTTAACCCCTATATTTTCACCCTTGAAAATCTTGAGGGTTAAGAGCCAACATGCATTATTTGGCCGGCATTCAAATATTTTCCCATAGTCTTAGCACTTGTGTGAGATAGAGGTTGGTTCCCATCAAAGACATGTACATGACTGGTATATGGTTGATTTTGTTTCAGATTTAAAGCTAGCACAGTTTCACATGGATTTGAGAGATATTTCTATATATAGTTGGTGACCCTAATTTTTAGGAGACAGTGACCAGAGACTCATATCACGGTTTTGAGCATACAGAGTTGGTCCTTGCATGATACTGAGCTCGATGGAATTTTTACAAGAGACATGTGAGTACTTTTTATTTTTAGCAGGTTGAGCTCCATGCCTCAGATCAAGATTCTGAGTGTGCAATATTGTTCCTTGATATATTCTGAGTCTTTTGGACCTTTTATGGGGTGACTTGTTAGCAGTTTATGTTTTTAGCAGGTAGAGCACTGGGGCTCGCATGTCAATTCTGATTGTGTATTTGGGGAAAATTGAATCTGATGAGTATGATATCATTAATATGCGAGGACATTTTTTTTAGGAATGTCTAATTTTAGACATGTGAGACATGGGAGTGTTCTCCTAGTCATCTTGGATGTTTTTGACAGTTTCCTATTTTTTAGGAGGCGGACTCTATTTTTAGCAATTTTTGTTTATAGCAGGGGTGGTCGCCTCTAAAGGTGAAAAGGTGGCAGGGTTAAACTCCAACATGTGTCGGTTATTTAGTGTGACATGTGGCATATACTTGGCATCATTTAATGAGGGGCACACTTTCCAAGGTAAAAGCATTAAAGTGAATAATTAATTAATTAATGGGGGCGTTTTAATGAGGTGGCACTCTCATGGACATGATTGAGCCAATCAAGGCTTAAATCAATCACCTAATTTCCTCTCACTTGTCATTAACTCACTTTCCATGCAAATTAATTTCATTAATTCCCCTCTAATTTCTCTTAAACATTAAATCCCTAAAAAATAGGGGGAATTCCCCCTTTTTGGCTAACTCATGCATATCTTGGCCAAATTTAGCGTTTAAACATGCATTTAATTTCTAGTTTCTTCCTCCATGCATCTAACTCCTCTATAAACCCTCAAGCATATGTTTCCCCTTCCTATTTCCTCCTTCTACATCCTTAAGTGTTCCCTCACTTCCTCTCACACTCCCACATGTGTGGCGCACTCTTATACTTCACTCCACCACCTCTTCTCCATGCTCCACTTCTCCCTCTCTTATTCCTTGTTTCTAGTGCACCAGTCTTCCTAAAATCCTCTACAACCTCACCTTCTCATGCACATGTGTTTTCCTCATGCTTCCTCACACATGTGCACCCTCCTCCCTAAATTTTAGGGCGCAACTCCTTATTTTCTCTTACCTATGTTTCCTATTTCCCTTACTTATTTATTTTCCCCCTTCCATGTGTTGGTGTTCCTCACTCTTGCTCCCACATTAGCCATTATCTACCTCATATTCCTCCCTATTCTCCCATTCCCCATGCACCCTCTTCCCTAAATTATAGGGCGCACTCATCTCTTTCTTTAATTAACACACCCTTCTCACTCCTCCTTCACTCCCACATGTGAGAGTTAACTCCCCATATTACTCCTCTTAGATTGTGCACACATGTGCCTTCATGTTTCCCACTATCTCATGTGCATACACTCCTTTTTACTCCCTCCTATGCACCCTTATTCATTGACATGGAAAAGTGTGCCCCTACTACTATATATTGGAGGTCTCTACATGGATTATTGGTCGGATATTTGCAACAAGAACGTACATATTTTATATATCTCTTCTATCATTTTATTCTACTCTAGCTACTCTCTCTTTGTGTGAGGATAATCGTTGTACCAGTTTTTTGCTTGTCTATTGTGGTGCAATCATCCCTCTAGCGAGCCATTAATAAAGAAGTGGTGTGCTTGTATCTAGCTTTCATTCTTGTAGGTATTGTGTCCTTACTTTCTACATTGAATTAGTAGCTAATATCCATTTATTGTGATTATTTACAATATTTTAAGTGGTTTTATTTCCTCTTTCTTTCATCTTTCTCATGCTAACACTACAGAGATCCTTCCAAGCAATTTAAACTATAAATTTCCTAACGTATTGGGAATTTTTACACGTCCAAGAAAAATGGTTGATGTTTTTGTGTTTCTTTTGAAGAAAAATAGATCCAAATCAACAACAAGGTACCTAGGTACTCCCCCCTGAGGTTGGCACGCACCATCCCAAAGAGAGAGGAGGTTTGTATGTGACTATTAGGTTATTCTCTCCCTGAATTAGCCACTTTTTCATCGTTGATTTAAATTTATATCAGAACTAATTGGAGGGTGAAAAAGTGTGCTAACACACCTCCAAGAATATTTTCCCCACACTCTCATGTGAAAATGAATTGAGGGGATCCTCTTTTTTTCATTTTCTATTAGAAGTGCACATGCAGGACATCACAAATCTTCATTTTGCGTCATTTATTTTTTATTTTTTGAGTTTTGGGTCAAGATTGTGTCAGTCGTACATCGACTATTTATAGTGTATGTGTGTGTGTGTGTGTGTGTGTATGTCATATTGTTTACTTTATGCATTTATTAATAGGACATCTATAGTGTGTGTGTGTGTGTGTGTGTGTGTGTGTGTGTGTGTCCTATTGTTTACTTTATAATTTACTTAATAATTTGTATGCATTGCTTAACTTGGAAAGGTTTGAAACTTACAAGAGGAGGAGGAGGAGAAAAAGAGGAGGGGAAGTGGGGAAGAAGAAGAGGGAGAGTGAGTGGAAAGAGAGGAAGTGATAGAGATGAAGGAGAATAGGGAGAGAATAAGAGGAAGAGATAAACCCTAGGCCTACTTTGTTTTTGGTTTTTTGGTAAATCCCATCTCCAAAATTCAAATCCCATATTTTGTCTCTAAAACCCAAATCGCATCTTCAAAACCCAAATCTCATTTTATTTTAAATCTACGATTTTTTTTTAAAATAGAGGGGAACTGACCAAAACGTTACCTTTGATTTGGTGAATGTTGCAGAAATATCCCTTGCCTTCTCCTATTGAATTCCCTCACAAATCTCTTTCACCTCCAAGAAGCTCTGCCCCACACCCTCATGTGAAAATGAAATGAGGTGATCCTCTTTTTTAATTTTATAATAGAAGTGCACATGCAAGACATCACAAATCTTCATTTTGTGTCATTTATTTTTTAATTTTTGATTTTTGGGTCAAGATTGTGTCAATCATGCATCAACTATCCTAATGCAAAGATGTATCATGTCATATTCATGCCAAACCATACATCATATCCATGATGCAAACGAAACATATACACAACACAAAAAACATGTTGCAAAAATACAATGCATGCCCCAAAAAAAATTTAAAAAATCAACAAGGTTTTTGAGGGATGCAATGACACTACAACCAAATATTGTAGTAACGTTATTAGTAGTTATGGCCTTCTTTTATGAGTTGTCTAATTTCATAGAGTGTTTCTCCTGCCTAATAGCCTTGTTTTTGCCTCATCGATTGATCTAGGAGGATCTGGAACGCTCGAAGTGATCGAGGAGGATCCAAAATGCTCAAAAAATGATGTTATAAAATTCTCTTGAATATGAATTCATTACGTAGATATCATTTAAAGCTTTCCAACGGTGTAAAAATCGCCTCAAACAGAATTCGTATGAAGAAGTTATGGCCAGTCAAAGTTTAGTCAAAACTAGGAAAAAGTCAATGGGGGTGCCACACAGCAAGCCCATAGGATGCCACGTGGCTTGTCCATACAGGTCGTACAAATGACAGATGATTTCATGCTGATTTCATTATGGTGACGTGGTAGCAYGACAGTCTGCCATGTGTCACCCAGAAATGGCATTTTTGAGGTTCCATTTGGACCAATAAAAAAGTGCCACATGTCATCCATACGGATGGCGTGGCATCTGTACGATGATGTGGTAGGTACATTTTGCAGCCAAGTGGAAGATCCATATAGGTATAGGTGGAAGACAGATGGACCAGTGAAAGCATGACACATGTACCAATCAAAGAGTTCCACGTGGCACTCTCTGATTGGCCAATAATGGCTAAGGGAGAATCAAAATTTGTTGGAGGTCGAATGGAATAGAACCCTGACCTATGGAGGAATATTCGAATAATATTCCCTAGTCTTAACCACAATTCTCCTACCAATACACCATGCATGTTAATTTTTATAACTAACATTAAATATTATATTTAATGTGAAACCAATTTTTCCCAAGATTTCGGTTGGTGGTTTGGTCGACCTAGGTCTATTTAATGGCCATGGAAACCAATGCATGGGACATGGAAATGCGTGCCAAAGAGAGGTGATACATATATTTTCGTGCCAAGTTCATAATGTTCCTCGTTTTGCGTGCAAGAGGTGTCCTTCGCTTGGGTTTGTCTCGTTTTGTGTGCCATGAAGTTCTTTGAGAGAAGTATAGGGTGTTTATTCTTATTTTTCTCAGAATTTTGAGAGGAATTTGATGGTGATGTCTATTTTGTGTAAAATGATTTGTATGAAAATTCTTAGTCCAATTTTTCATGTATGAGACCCATAGTCCCATTATGCGTGCAAAAATGGGTCTTTAAGCACCAGTTCGGAACATAGTCAAGTTTATACTCATTTTTCTCATAATTTTGTGAGGAATTTAGTAATGACCTATGTTTTTGGGATTGAACAACAAAATTGAAGAGTGACATCAAATTTGGCATTGTAAGCCCATTTATTATAATTTTGGCATTTTGAGAATTAATAAGAGCGGTCTATTTCTCTCTATTTTGGCACTCATTATTTCTACAAGTTATATTTACTAATTATTGAAGTTTATGGATAAGTAAGACATTCACATGATATTTTGAAAATAGTCAAGTCGATCTTCAATTTCCGGAATCTAGTCGGATATTTGTGTATTTATGAACTAATTGACATCTAAGGATTTTTGAGCTAAATTGGTACTAGAGTTTGTTGATATTTCAAATCAAATTGGTATCAGAATTCATTTGGTGTTTTCAGATCATGTGGTATCGAGCTAGTTTTGACGTTTATTTGCAAGTGAATGCTTATGAGGTCCAAGTCTAAGCAAGGTTAAGGCAAGATATCAAGTTATAATCTTGAAATTGGTTCAAGGAGCTTCACTCGAAGGAAAGAAATGGAGCATGAAGATGTTCTTTCTGAGACTGATAAGGAATTTCGAAGGATGTTTCTTGAGATGACAAATATGATTAAGGAATTGTGGGAATACCTAGAAAGATGAAGAGGAACTCCTCATCAAAATGAAGGTGGTCCATCGGGAACAATGGTAAAAGTTGAAGGATAAGGAGAAGGTGAAGAACCTCTAGGGTTTCTTTGATCCCCATCATCATCATCATCTTCTAATGGAAGTGAACATTCTTCTCATAAGAGGAAGAAACATTCTAAGAATTCTTCTCATTCTCATGATTTTCCTTTGTTAAAGCTAGATGTAAAGTTTGATTTTCCTACTTACGATGGAGAGTTTAATGTAGAGAAATTGGATAATTGGGTCAAACAGATTGAACTATATTGCAGGGTACAAAACATCATAGAGGATACTTCAAGGATACAGTTGGCTACTCTTCGCCTCAGTGACACAGCTTTGATATGGTAGGAGAGTCGGACACAAGTTGATCTTATTCAACATGGTAAAATCGTTAATTCCTAGATTGAATATGTTGTTGCATTAAGAAAGCAATTTTATCCATTATCTTATATGAAAATATCAATGATTGCTTGGCAACATTTAAGACAAGGAAAAGGGAAAAATGTTCAAACTTATACACAGGAATTTAAGAAGAAGGCATTATCCTTGGGAATTCCTTTACATACTCCTAAAACTCTTCTAAAGTATATTGGCGATATGCACTCATATCTTCACCATAATATATTGATGTTTAATCCTACTAATATTGATGAAGTATCAGTTCAATCTACTCATCTTGAAGCCAACAAAGGAAAATATGTTAAGGATGATTTAGAGGAACCACATGAATTCAAGGAGTAGTTGAAGGGAAAAGAGAATAGTAAGAAGACAACTACAATGAAGAAGGATGAAGAGAAGAAGCCTACATGTTCTCACTGTGAGAAGAAAGGACATGATGAGAAGCATTGTTGGAAGTTGCATCCAAAATTGAAACCGGAGTGGGCTTAGCCAAGGAAGGGTAAAAAACAGACCACGACCATAGTTCAGGATTTTGGATCATATTCTAAGGATGAAACCAAGGTTAAGACTATGGGCATCAAAGGTAAATATTTTGTTGCAAGTTTCAGTTCGCATACTTCTTCTTCAAAGTCTAATGCAATCCATGATGGAAGGAAAATAAATGAACCATTTCATTTGTGAGTTATCTCAAAGCACATTAATATTGATACACTTGTTGATAATGTATCCCAAGTAAATCTTATTTCAGCAAGTTGTTCAGAATTTGGGATTGGAAACTAGGCCTCGTCCAAGACCATGTCCTTTGGGTTGGATTTGTGATAATGCTCAAGTAGAGGTAACTAAGAAATGCAAGTTACGTTTTGTGATCACATCAAGTTTCATTGATGAGGTAGAGTTAGGCATGGTTCCACTTGACATTTGTGGGATGGTTTTGGGAAGTCCATACTTGTATGACATGAAGGCCATTTTCTAAAGGGAACAAAACAAGTATCATGTTTTCAAGGATGGGATTGAGCTCAATGTGAAAGCTCATCAGATGAAGATAAATTTGACTATTGTAACTACGAGGCACATGTTAGTTAATTTTAGTATCCATGATCCATATTTACATCCTATGGTTGAAAGTAAAATAGGTTCTTTGGTTGATGTCATTCATGTTAAGAAGAGAAAATATGTTGATGATTCATTCTCTTTCATGCCTATATATTCATTTTTATTGTTCAGTTTATTACTAATCGATGGAGTATGGTGGAGCTCTTGCAACAATGAATCAGTAGAGTTTGTGAATTTAGGGAATGGTTAACTTGGTCGGCAATGTTGTTTGGAATATTGTATTCATTATGGTTGTGATGATTCAAGTGCTAGTTATCCAAGAAGGATGGATGGATTATACTAGAAAATTGAGGTAAAATCATTCTCATTTTATTTATGAATGATTCATACTTTTGGAGGTCCAAAATTTATATGAATGATTCATACTCTTTGGCGTTAGCGGAGGATCCAAAAGTATAATCCAAAAGTAGGTCCAAGTCTAAGCAAGGTTAAGGCAAGATATCAAGTTATAATCTTGAAATTGGTTCAAAGACTTCACTCAGAAGAAAATGGAGCATGAAGATGTTCTTCTGAGGCTGATGAGGAATTTCGAAGGATGTTTCTTGAGATGACAAATATGATTAAGGAATTGTGGGAATACCTAGAAAAGTGAAGAGAAACTCCTCATCGAAATGAAGGTGGTCCATCGGGAACAATGGTAAAAGTTGAAGGATAAGGAGAAGGTGAAGACCCTCTAGGGTTTCTTTGATCCCCATCATCATCATCATCTTAGGTGAGTGAACATTCTTCTCATAAGAGGAAGAAACATTCTAAGAATTCTTCTCATTCTCATGATTTTCCTTTAAAGCTAGATGTAAAGTTGGATTTTCCTACTTATGATGGATAAGCTCAAAGAGATCCGGGAGGATCCAAAATGCTCAAAAATAGATATTATCAAATGTTATTCAAAATTAATTCATTGTGTATATCTCGGTGATAGCTTTCCAACTTTCATTGTGTATATCTCGGTGATAGCTTTCCAACGGCGCAAAAGTCACCTCAAACGGAGTTCGTAGGAAGAAGTTATGGTCGATCAAAGTTTGGTCAAAATAAGGAAAAAGTCAAAGGGGTGCCACGTGGCAATCCCACATGCTTCCAAGTGGACTATCTATACAGGTAGTACAACTGATAGATGGCATCATCCTGATGTCAACATGGTGACATGACAGCACGACGGACTGCCACATGTCACCCGGAAATGGCATTTTTTAGGGTCAATTTGGACCAATAAAAAGTGCCACATCTCATATGTACAATGACATGGTAGGTACAATTGGAATCCAAGTGGCATATCCATACAGGTACAAGTGAACCAGTTAAAGCATGACATGTGGACCAATCAGAGAATGTCATGTGGCACTCTCCGATTTTTCAATAATGGCTAAGGGAGAATTAAAATTTATTGGATGTCGAATGGAATAGAACTCGTGACCTATGGAGGAATATTCAAATATTCCAATGAAAATTCCTTAGTCTTAACTACAAGCCTCCTACCAATACACCATGCATGTTAATTGTTATAACTAACGTTCAATATTATATTTAATATTAAACCAATTTTGCCCAAGATTTCAGTTGGTGGTTTGGTCGACCTAGGCCTATTTCAGAACTTTCAGTTGGTGGTTTGGTCTGGGACATGGAAATGCATTCCAAAGAGAGTGCATGCATACAATTTTATGCCAAGTTCAGAACTTTTCCTCGTTTTTTGTGCAAGAGGTGTCCCTCTTTTGGGTTTGTCTCATTTTGTGTGCCATAGAGTTCTTTGAGGGAAGTATAGGGTGTTTATACTCATGTTTCTCAAAATTTCGAGAAAAATCTGATGGTGATGTCTATTTTGTGTAAAAATTATATGTATGAAAAGTATTAGTCCAATTTTTCATGTATGAGACCCATAGTCTCGTTATGCGTGCAAAAAGGGGTCTTTAAGCACCGATTCAAAACATAGTCATGTTTATATTCATTTTTCTCAGAATTTCGTGAGGAATTCAGTAATGGCCTATGTTTTTGGGATTGAACAACAGAATTGAAGAAAGGCATCTAATTTAGCATTGTAAGCCCATTTATTGTAATTTTGGCACTCATTATTTCTGCAAGTTATATTTATCAGTTATTGAAGTTTATGGATAACTAAGACATTCACATGATATTTTGTAAATAGTCAAGTCAGTCTTCAATTTCCCGAATATGATCAAATGTTTATGTGTATTTATGAACTAATTGAAATCTAAGGATTTTCAGGTTGAATTGGTATCAGAGTTTGTTATTTCGGATCAAATTGGTATCAGAACGTGTTTGGTATTTTCAAATCATTGATTCTCCTTTTTCTTGTTGATGGTTTTGTTTTATGATAGGGAACACTTTTCCTTTGAGATATTTGTTCTTAGTGAACTTCTTTAGTATATGTCTTGTCTGGGCCTTACCATATTTTCATCATTATATGATGATGGTTCCCTTTTTTCGATTCTTATCCATTTCCAAGTGCATCATGTCTCTTTTCATTGGGGTCAGCGCCATCAAATTTTCATGGGCCCTTTCTTATCCCATTTTGTTTGATGTTTCATCTAATATTATTTCTGATGTTTGATCATGATAATGGATTCCATTATATCACCTTCCATCAAAGTCGCCTGGGGATTTACCCATCTAATTTTTCTTTGATGGCTCTTCAAGGTTTTTTTGATGTCAGTTTTAGCTTCTCTTTTGAACAACTCCTACCATCACATCATCTTCCATTATAGTTTCTTGCACCTTTCTTTGTCCCATTTTGTGCAATGGATCTTCTAGACTTGTTTTCGATGATGGTCCTAGTTTTATCGAATGAATCCAACTAGATCACCTTCCATCGAAATTTATTGGGTCATCCCTTCTCCCATCTCCTTCAATGGCTCTTCCAAGTTTATTTCCAATTAGAGGTTTTCTGATTAGTATGGCATGACCATTTTTTCTTCTTTCTCTATCAGGGTCCCTTCCATTGGGTTAATGGATTCTTATAGGATAATATCTTTGACAGTGGTTCTTAATCCTAGATTTTTCTTCGATGGCTCTTCATGGTTTTTTTAAATGTCAGTTTTAGCTTCACTTTTGAACAACTCCTGCCATCACATCATCTTTCATTATAGTTTCTTGAACCTTTATTTGTCCCATTTTGTGCAATGGATCTTCTAGGCTTGTTTTCAATGATGGTCCTAGTGTTATCGAATGACTCCAACTAGATCACCTTCCATCAGAATTTATTGGGTCATCCCTTCTCCCATCTCCTTCAATGGCTCTTCCAAGTTTATTTCCAAATAGAGGTTTTCTTATTAGTATGACATGACCATTTTTTCTTCTTTCTCTATCAAGGTCCCTTCCATTGGGTTAATAGATTCGCCTAGGATAATATGTTCGAAAGTGGTTCATAATCCTAGTTGCTCCTTATGACCATACCCATTTATCAAATCACCTCGCATCATGATTTTCTATTTATGATGGCCCTTCTTGGATTATTTTTTATGACGACCATTTCAACCTTTGGATTACATGTGATAGATTTTTTCCTTTGGAATCTTGTTATATAGAAATTTCACCTAGTGTGAGTTATTTACATATTGATTCTCTTGGTGACTTCTCCCAATAAAAAGAACCGACTCATAATAAAAACCTTAATAACATAACAAAAAATAAAATAAAATAAACAACAAATATCATCTTTACAACAGCAGATGGGGGACATATTTCCTATCTAACCCTTATTCATTACTCATCCTTTCTAAAAATGGATCAAACAACATACATTAGATTGGAAAACTTATGCCTTCTTATTTTTTCATAATATAGTAGGAAAACTTTGAGTATGAAAAGGAATTCATCACTGAATTGTATGTGGCTATCTTTCTTAGATATTGAACATACATAAAGTAACAAAAAAATGATGTTTTTATAGATAATACCTTGCTACATTTTTAATATGATACAATGACTAATATTGATATTCCTTGTAGGATTAGGGTATCAATCTCGTATCCTCCATCCATGTCCTAGGATTTCCTTTCTAAGTCATTCCATTATTTCCCATAAGTTTTTCTCATGGTCCTTTACTAGCCAATCATTTTCATGGATGGGCTTGTTCAATGATTGGAGTAACATAGTCATTATTTACAACTCATTCAAAAGATCTTCCAAGGTTAAACTTGAGATTGCACTAGGTGAACCTCTTTATGTCATCAATATTTTACCGATGTAGTTTCCGTCTTACCTTTGCTTGCTTCCTTCTCTTATTTTTGTTTTTATGGTATTCTATTGTGACTTATTACTCAAGGGCTCATTTTCAATAGTGTTGGATTTTCAAAAAATAAGGGGAGTGGTAGTACATCATGATTATTGTAAAAAAATATTGAATCAGAGCCTTCCGGGCATTGCAACGATTAAGAGCCCTTTTTTTTCATGGCTTATGTTTCTATTCTTCCAAATAGTGATGTGAGTTACTATATTTGACTTGATGTCTCGTCATGATATATATTTCTTTGAGTATTTTATTATTGATATGTTGTATGTTGTTATACTTTTACAAGTACAATTTGGTTAATTTGTGATCACAAAAAACAACTAAAACCTAAAACATGTATAGAAATTATTATTCTCGGTGAGATGACTAATAGTGTTATATTTGCAATATTTTATAACACAATTAAATTTTAGTAGTATCTCTCTTAGTCATTAATTGGTTGACTTGATACGTTAGCTTGTAGTATATTTACTATTTTAATTAGTTGTTAATTGTTGTCAATTTGTAGTATATTTACTAATTTAATCAATCATTAATTTCCATCAATTTGTAATATATTTATTAGTTTAGTATTTCATTATTTATTATCATTTTGTGGTATATTTACTAGTTCAATTAGTCATTAATTTTTGATCATTTTTACTAGTACATTTAGTCTAATTATAAATCACTCGACGAGCAATATAATTATAGTCCTATAGTCCTATTGTATGTATGTATGTATGTATATTCGTAGAAAAAAAATGTAACTTATATTCATAGATAAACAAAGTTACAATTCTTAAACATCGAAACGCTACAATCTTGAACAACAAAAGGCTTATCCAAAACATGCATCCCTCCAGTATCTCAAAATTGTTTCCTAATAAGTATCAGCAATTGGGTGGAAATACAACCAAACAATAGGTCTATTTACATGCTTATAGATCAATAAGCTTGTCTTCCTTAAGGAATACAAGTTCACCTTCAGAATTTTTTTACAAAATTAAAATGTTTTCAGTTAAATCCAAGACTCCTTTAGCCAAAGGATTGGTGACAAATTTTTCTCCCTATAGACATTTCTAAAATTTATGAAATGAAAGAGACTTGCAATGGCCCTTAAATCCTGAGAAAGCGCCTAAAGCTCCAAATTTAAAAAAATTAACCCTGCATTCATCCATTTGATGACCAGAATAGAATCTCTTAGTACCTGCAAATCATAAACATCTCGACTAATTGCATGCTTGAGGAGAGCATGGAGTGCATTGAACTCTTCTTGATTATTCATTCCTAATCCAATATTTTCTTTTCCCTTGAAAAAATGTGAGTCGGATAGATAAAGAGATAAACCCACCCCACAACATCAATTTTACCCTTGAAAAGCACCATTAAAATTCCCCCATGCCAAATTCATGTTGATGTCAATCTCAGCACCAACTCGACAACAGGACAATTAATTGATGTGAAATTTTGGTTGAAGGAGACCAATCACCATCAAACAATATTGCATTTCAATCCATCCAAACACCCCAGAAAACCACAATAGGAAGAATGCAAAGAGGTTTCAAGACTGGTCTCAAGAAGAAAACCTGAAAACATTCATTCACAAAATATTTGTCCCAAAGATTACACAGTCCAAAATGAGACTCAATCTCTAGCCATATTTTTTGAGTAAAGTTACCAAATATAAATAGATGAATGTTAGATACATATTCGCTCTTGCACAAAATGCATATACCCGGCCCATATTTACCTCTGCACTGCAACCTAGCCCAAGTAAGAACTTGGCCCTTAAGAGAAATCCAAAAGAGAAAAATATTGTTTGGTGGACCCTTTATCTTCCAAATTTTCTTGACCCACCAATCACCTACAGTAACCCCTATGGAGATCATGGCTTGATATCCGAATTTTGTTGTATAACTCTTGCCAACCTTAATGTAATCCCAGATGATTTCGTATTCATCCTCTCTTATCCTGACATGAGCCTTTCTTAATTCTTAGATGAAATGAGACCAAGGTTGGTACCATTGCAGAGCAAGATTTAAATCCATACCCGACATCCAACCTTTCCCCCAAATAGAAATTCCTGCAAGGTCAACAATCAAATTCAAAGTACAGTGACTGTTTTCCTATAGGAAGATAACCAAATCATCTGGCAGACAATTCTACTCATTGTACCCCACGATAGCATCTTTTCCAATCCTAACCCGCAAGCCAGAACCTACCTTCCACACTAAGTATTGTCCAATGATAGGGAACACCAGACAGAGGTATCACCACTAGATAGAGACATTATTGGTAGGTTTGTGTGGGATTCGTATCCAATCCTTAATAGACTCATGATGAATATAATTTTTTATTAGAATTCTTCTCCAAACGTTATCTTGTGTTAAGAAAACCCATAGTGTTTTAGTCGCTAATGCTTTGCCAAAGATTGAGAGATATTTAAGCCCCCATCCTCCCAACTATTTTGTCCTTGAAAGACACTTCCAATTAATTACATGAGAACCAAGATACTTAGTGTTTCCTTTCCATAAATAATTGAAAAAAGGTTTTCTAATCTGGGATAGTATGCCTTTAAAAATTTGAGCCAGGAGATGCCAATAAACTAGGATTTCTTCAGTAACCAATTTGGTAAGGGTTAACTGACCACCCTGATAAATCCATCTATTGCACCAAAGGTTTATTCTTCTTTCCAAGTGAGAAAATGGCCATTTCCAATCCTCCACCCCATACTTATTGGGCTTGAGCATAAACCCCAGATATTTGATTCCTGCTTGCATCTCATGCATGGAAAAATCGAATAAGTTTGAAAGTTTCACCCAAAATGCCTATTCAATCTCCAAAAAATATAACGTCGATTGGAGATTATTAATAACCATTATTGTTACCTTGTAGAAGGAATCCAAGATTCATTTGAGAATCCTGCCATCTGATTCAGCACAATAACAAAAAATAAAAACGTCATCCACAAACAATAAGTGGGTTAAAGATTCATCCCTTCCAATATTAACACCTTGGAAGATGTCCATCCATTTTTCTTCCAAAATAGTTTGACTTATCCCATCAACCACCAACAAGAAAATATAAGGAGATAATGGGAAACCCTGACCCAAACCCCAGAAGGACTTAAAAAAAGGTGATCTAGAACCATTAATCAAAACTACAAAAGATACATATGTTACACATGACATAATCCACTTGACTAGGGGTAGTTCAAACCCCATTTGCAAAAGTAGAAGACAAAGATACATCCATGATACTCTATTGCAAGCCTTGGATAAGTCAATTTTAACAACAAAGACCATATGCTTCTGAAGTTTTATGGAATTGAGACCTTCTTGAGTTGATCTGACAACTTCATGTATGAGGCACCATTTTAGGAAAACAAATTTCTTGGGAGAAATGTAATTTGACAAATAAGGCTTGATTTGAATGGCTATGATTTTAGCGATGATTTTATATAGGCAACTACATAAGAAAATAGGTAGTAAATCCTCAATTTTTTGTGGACAAACAATCTTATGGATTATCGCTATGAAACTTGTGTTAATGCTTCCCAAAAAAATTCCTGAGCACCTAGTTTCTTCCACCACCTGCAAAAAACCATCCCCCACTACATAAAAGAACTATGTCAACCACCCATCCAGCCCAATACTTTTTTCCCTCTTGAAACATGAGATCGCAACATGGATTTCCTCCTTTGAAATTTCCTTATACAAGTCACGATTATCCTCTTCTTCAACCACTTCGGGAAAATAAGAGAGCATTTTTAGCACGTCATCCATTCTTGTATGTTTCGTCTCTTTGAAAAAGGATTGAAAATGATCAACCCCTAAAGTTTCCAAGTCGGAGAAGCTTCGAACCTTATTTCCAGTGGAGCCGGTCAATTCCCATATTGTATTTATGTTTTTCTGATGATTTGCATACCTCTAAAAAAATTGGTATTTTTGTCGCCAACCGCAAGCCAGAGATATTGGATTTTCAATCTCCATTGTTTTTCATGTTCCAAAAGGGCACATATTCAATGATCCTTTAGGGATCAGACTCTATCCATATCAAATAATCGAAAATTTCCTTCATGATCCACTTCATAGAGATGTTCCAGATCACACTCTATCTTTCTAATCACTAAGTCCAGAGCAGTCCTTTGGGCCATATCCCAACTCACCACTTTTTCTTTTAAACATCTGAGAGCACACACAAATTTATGGTTGACCAAGGCACTACTAGAATCATTAAATGGTGTCCAATTCTCACTTATCATCTCCCTGAAGTCTTCCACCTCATCCCACAAAGAATTGAACTTGAAACGAGCCCCAGGCTCCCCACTTGATAGAGCAAGTCCCAAGAAGACAGGAAAATGATTGAAGCACCTAATATTACGAACCCAAGAGCTATAAACCCCAATCAACTAAATCAAGGAGTGATGAACTAAAAATCGATTGAGTTTCTTATGAACCCCATCATTGCCTCTATGGTTTTTACTCCAGGTCGGGTTTAGACAGACTAGTTCCACATCAACCAATTCAAAATTCTCTAGCATATTCAACAAATAATGAAC
>SNQJ01S0012498.1:114396-144997 GCA_010110895.2 Picea sitchensis
CAAAATGTACAAAACTGTAGAAATACAGAGTGAAAGACTCGCTAGAATGGTGGCATCTTATCTCTGAGAAGAGATGTGACGACTACTCACATTCACAAGAAGATCATTTTACAATGAGGCTCCAAAGGCCTTTTTATCATAAATAAAATCCAAAACCCTAACTCTGGAAGATGAAAAGCCAACAATTTTGTGGACCCCGTTTTGGGTAGTTTGGTGTATCAACTTCCCGAGGATGTAACTTTGGAATATGATCTTTGTTTGGGGTGAACGATAGCTCGTTGGAAAGGTATCATCGAGGAGATTCATTTTAGGGGCTCAATCAAAGCCTTTGGTTATCATTAAGGTGTTTTATCCTGAAAAGCCTTCATTTAGGCCCTCAAAATGGCCCTGAAAGTTTAGGAACCGAAAAATTGCTAAAAATAGTAAGTTGCCAGAAAATTGTTTTGAGCCAGTTGGACTAGGTGGGTGCCCACTGATATCCACCTGGATCAATTCTCCCTCCTTAGGAAGTAATTGTCTCCATTTCATTGAGTGCCCAGGGGAGAGGGAAAAACATTTGTTGAATCTACATCTTGATGAGTTGCTTGCCTTGCTGGAGAAGTTGCGTTGCTTAGATTGTTGAAGGTTGTCATGAACCTGTGGCTGGAAGGGTTGGAACTTTTGAACCGGTTTGGCTACATGATATGTCTGTGTGTGGAAGGAATCCTTGCTCTTTGCTTCAATCTTATCGACCTGCTTCTACTGGACAGAAGGTGCTTGGACTGAGGCTGCAGTGGTTGTGATGTTATTTTGTTCACCTTTTGAACAGATTGTGAAGAAGTTGAATTTTCTAGTGTGAGATAATACCTTGTGGCACTGTTTAGGTAAGACAGGAGTTGGAACTAACTTTGGTATCCTATATAGATGACCCCCCAAAGTAACAATGGCACTACGGGGTCGAGACTCATAAATAGCATGGTGCTTCCACATATATGGTTGGCCCAAAAGAACATCACAGAAATCCAGTGGGGAAACATCACATAATACCTCATCCTTGAACGGTTGGATGTGGTATGACAATGGACACTATTGGCTGACACGAAGATCTCATCCCTGGAAAATCCACTCGATGTTGTATGGTTGCGGGTGTGGTGTTGTCGATAATCCCAACTATTTGACGACCTCTGCTGAGATGAGGTTCTTATGGCTTCCACTATCAACAATGAAATTCAACGGGGTCCCCTTCACCCACATCTGTGAATGGAAGAGGCACTCCTCCTCTTCAAGATCTATTGGTTCTTATGTTTGAATTGTTGTGGTCGCGAAAATAGCAATGGGGTTTGTGTCGATGATCTGGATTCTCCCATTATTTTTTGAATCAAACTCTGAATTAGGGTTCGACTCCTTGTATTTGATCTCGGCCACTAATGAGTATTTTTAGCGACATTTATCAGTGTTGTGCCAGGGGATTTTGTGGAAATCGCACCACTTTTTAGTGTCTTTCTTCGTCTTTCTGTGACCCTTCTTTTCTTGTGGCTTCGAATGGTTTTTGGGAGGCTGTTTGTTAGGGTCGTCTTTATCATACTTTATTTGTTGTGAAATTGCAAACCTGAACTCTCGTTTGTTCTAGTGCTTAAATTTCTGCTCAATTTTAACAACATATCGATAAGCAACACCCAGTGATGAGATGTCCAGAAAATCCATTTCATTTTGGATGTATCTGTGTAGAGCCCCACAATATTTTAGAACCAAATGTCGCTCGAAGTCTTTGATACTCATCTTGGTGCACAAGGTATGGAAGGTATTGGTGAAATCTGACACTGCTTGGCCCCTCTCTTGCCACAGTGTGGTTCATCTCATGTACTGGTCATCATGGTTTCCAACAGGGTAATATTGTTCCTTGAATGCATCCAAAAAGAAATATAAAGTGGGCTCAACCCCATATATTATAGACTCCTCTCTGGAACTTTGCTCCCAGTAAGTTTCCCACCAATGTTTGACATGGGGGAGAGATTTAAGGAGTGAAAAGGTTATCTTTTCCCTGTCAGAAAAATTGTGAAAAGAGAAATAACCTTCTAGCATATTTAACCATTTTTCTAGGGCATTTGCATCTATCTGTCCTTCAAATACGGGAATATAAAAATTAACTTTTACCTTGAAAGGAGATGTGCCTCCAAAGTGGTCACTTGATGAAGACGCACCGATTGTTATCAGCAAGCGTTGAAGGATGTCGGAAAAATTCTCCATCATTTCGTCCCTCTGTCGTGTGAGAGCTTGCTCAACCAACAAATTAATAGAATTGTCTGCTCTGTCGTTTCTATTTTCTTCCGCCATGGAGGGTTTCTTGGGTGTACGAGAGCGATTGTCCTCAAGAGAGACAAGCTCGAGACCTAACTTGTTATACTTGGACCTCGTCAAGGACATGCACTAAAAAACAATCAAGAGCAGACTGCTCTGGTACCATTGATCCAGATTATTTTCGGCACGAAATGAGAGAGGAGATATAACATAGAAATATACAAAGATATTGCAAGAGAGCCAATAACATAACATATATATAGGATATATAACAAGAGGCACAGATATACATTAATACACATTTTCTATTAATGAGCGAAATGTGAAAAACTGTAGAAATACAGAGTGAAAGACTCGCTAGAATGGTGGTAGTTTATCTGTGAGAAGAGATGTGACGGCTACTCACATTCACAAGAAGACAATTTTACAATGAGATTCCAAAGGCCTTTTATCATAAAGAAAATCCAAAACCCTAACCCCAGAAGATGAAAAGCCAACAGTTTTGTGGACCCCGTTTTGGGTAGTTTGGTGTATCAACTTCTCGGGGGCATAACTTTGGCATACGATCTCTGTTTGGAGCACACGATAGCTCGTTGGAAAGGTATCATCGAGGAGATTCATTTTGGGGGATAAATAAAAGAATTTGACCATAATTGAGGTGCTCAATCCCGAAAAACCTTCATTTAGGCCCTCAAAATGGCCCCGACAATTAGGAACCGAAAAACTACTAAAAATAGTAAGTTGTCAGAAAACTATTTTGAGACAATTGGAATAGGTGGGTGGCCACCGATATCCACCTAGATCAATGAAGAACATTTACATATTTTCCAAATATTTAAAAGGACATTATGTGAAACTTCATTCCTTCTCTTTCAAACATTTACATCCATTTAGTTTATTTTTATGTGGAAGAGGGATGTTTGTTCCCTTGTGATTGTTATTAGATTTGGGCTTAATATAGATCTATCCTAATTTATAATGAGAAAGGGTATTTTTTTTTATGGACCAAACCAAAAAAATGAGGGAAATTTATAACTTGAATGACCTTTCAAGCTTTACAAGTCTCTCCAATTCTTTCAAGAGTTAACATTATTAACATATTCAATTAATTAATAAATAAAAGCTAAGACCATCAATTGGATTTAGTCTGGGAAGTTGAGAGGAGGAGTGTTATCCTCCCCACTTAGGATCGATACCCATGAGTGATGTTGAGTTTTTAATGAGTATATTGTTGTGTTGACCTTGAGCACTAAAAAATCTAGTTTACCTTGATTACTATTTCCCTTAAATATATATTTCATGGAAAAAAATAAAAACTAAAAAAACTTCGTACATTAAACAAAATAATGTTAATAATGTTAACATGTTCATTTAATTAATACTCAGATTGCACATTTTCCCACCGTGCTCTACATCATTTTATACTCACAAAATTTGGTCAATAAATTATGTCATTGGCTATGGTTGTTGTTTATGTATTATTAATATTTTTTTTCCTTAATTGAAAATATCACTTGTCGTTAGAAGGAAACGATTTGTTATAATGTGTGTTAATAAATTTTGTTTACAGTGAAAACATGGAATTAGTGCATAGAGGGTGCACCCACAATATAATAATATTTTGAATTGTATTGAATTAATTCCTCTGGTCTTCAAATCCTCCATTCAAAAGTCTCAGTGGATGGGACTCCAGCCCACCCCCTTCATTACGTAATCAATACATTGCTTCCCCTATGTCTAGGATACAAGGACAACCATGCATGTAGAATCTCCTATGTCCTACATAAGGCAAGCACCAAGTTGGACATACATATTCATTTGGACAAAACAATTGGAATGCACTACGTAAGGCAAGCACCAAGTTGTCCTATTTCATGGAGCATTAGGAAATTGGTGTTTCATAGCATTAAAAAAAAGAGTTTGAGATTTTTTAAATCAGTGTATAATGGACATATAAGTTGCTCAATAATTAATTGCTTGTGACAATATCATATCTAGCTCAAACCTCCCCAAATCCCTAGATATGTTTCTAGCACGGATGATCTCATCCAAAAAAGTAATTACAGGGGTTGCACAAAATATTTATGTTAGAATTAACTCTAAATCAACCAATAAAGCACAATATATCTTGTGGTAAGAGTAACAATCCTACTTGGCAAAGAATCTATTACAATTTGATCTAAAGCTCAAGTTTTTTGCAACTTATTGGAATTTACTGACTAGTGAAAATGTAAAATTTGGCCATGTATTTATAAACCAACAAGATGTAAAAGTAAAATTTGGCCATGTATTTATAAACCAACAAGATGTAAAATTTGGTCATGTATTTATAAACCGTCAAGATGTAAAATTTGGCCATGTATTTATAAACAAACATGAAACAAACATGAAAATATTTTAAAGTCACGGTATGAAAATATTTTAGAGTCATTCTATGGCATGTGAAAAACAATGGGACAGAGAAGAACCACATCAAAACTTATGAATCAATGATACCTAGAATTTATAATATGGTGCTTGATGGAGTGGTTGTCATAAATACTCTCTGAAATATGAGACGACGTTGTACATTGTATTATTATTATTATTATTTCTTCTTCTTCTTTTCCAAAAGGTACCAAGTTTGAAAAGAAACAATCTCGTCAAAGTGGATAAAAAGGGTTGAATCCCTCTACTCGTCAAAGTGGATAAAAAGGGTTGAATCCCTCTAATAAACAAAGAAAATAATACCCAAAATTACGATTCTATAGAAACCTTCGAGGGTTATGTAGAAACCCTAACAACAAAAGAAGATTTAGACCATGCTTTTGATATTGAATAATTCTATATTGTGCAACCAAATTTGAATCTAGAAGGTGCTAATAATATCCATGTTCCTTCGTGGTTTACTTTCTCATCTAGTTCCTCAATGTTTTTACCTAGCAAAAATGTTATGGACCTCTCACTTGGATTTCTAGGGTTTGAGGTTAAGAATTTGGTGTTTTTGGATGGGACATGGGCTAAAGCGAAGAGGGTTTATCTTGAGAATTCTTGATTAAGTTTGTTACCCCATCTTCTCTTGGCATGGAATGATCCCAGTATTTATTCTAAGGTGAGACACCATCCCAAGTCTAGGTGTTTGTCCACTGTAGAAAGTATTTTTTATGTGTTGAAGATACTTGAACCTAGGATCGAAGGGTTTTATTCCCTTATATATATATATATATATAAACTGTTATCACATATAATATAATTATATATTGCTATATTATATTATAACTATATTTTGTAAGTTGTGTAATTTTACTATTGCAAGTCTCACGGGTCTCAGGTGGAGTTAGAGATGTTAGTTGTCAAGGAGTGTAGTCGTGGCGGCTTCATGTCGTTATGGTTTCTAAATAATGGGCCTAGGGTTTCTCATTCAGTCTTAGGTTTTCAATTCTGAAGGGTGACTTTAGATATATATGAGGAAGCTTTGTATTATTTGAAAGACTCGGGGGGAAAGAGCCAAAATTTTGTGTCTCCTATCTATGCTCATACTTTAGTTTCAGATAATAGGTTGTTGGGGAGAAACTTGATCTCTTGAGTATGAAAAAATCATGGCTCTATGTTGAGACAAAAAGTGGTGGATTGTGATATTGCACAAAAGTTAGAAGTTGGTGTTGTAAATGGTAATGGCCCTACCCTAGCTCTTTCATAAACTATAGCCTCCTTTGAGAATGTGGGTATTAGTATTATCTTGTCCAATCTGTCAAATCAATGCATGGGTCTTAAGGTTGATTGTCAATTCAAATCAAGTCTAGCTAGAGGTGGGTGAGATCAAAGGACTATCGGAGTCAATGTGGGTATGGTTGGAAAGCAAAGGGAAAGCCTCTCATTGGGCCCAACACAACCTTGGTGTGGAAGTGTTGGTCATGTTGGCTCGGACCATTTGGAGATGTGTTGTGGTGTGCAAGTAGGTTGTGACCCTATAGTGAGCCTTCATGATAACCTAGATTTAGTCATTTAGATGAGGAGGGAAGCTATTCATCAATATTCCCGTAGAGAGATAATCCCATATGTGAAGGTATTGTTGTTTCCCAAGGCATGTGATTTACCTTCGAGCAATTTGATAGTGTATTTTTTGTTGGACTCATTTTAGTGTTAGATTTGTGTTATAAGGGAGAGAGAGTTAGAGTAGATGTTAAGACTGGTAAAAAGGGATTCAATAAGGGGTTGTAAGTTTTGATGTTTTTTGGGATCAATATCCCCACATATTTAGGCAACAAAATGAATTAGTGGAGGTAGATAAGGGGGGGAAAGAGGTTGAGCAAGGCATATCTGAGGATGAGAGAAACAAGGTGTTAAGTGAGGGGAAAAGAGTGAATGATAAGAATAAAGAGGAGGCCTTTCTAAAAGATGGTGGTAATGTTTGTGGGGAACTTGAATTGGGTATGGATTTCAAGGATGTTGATGCATATACGGGCTCAGGTGGGAAAAAATGAATGAAATGTGAATCATAAAGTATCTCTAGTTAAACTTATCTTCAAATATGATATTAGAATGCATGATGTGGTCAAGATGGAAGTTCAAGCTCTAGTGGGTCATTTTCATGGTCATGAAGTTGGTGAGGCCTCAATGTGATAATGGCTAAAAACATCTATGGCCTTCACAACTAGGGTACATCCCTAAATTCTTCATATTATCTAGAGGTTGGTTGGGCTTTCCTTCTAATTCAATTGAGGATTTGAAGGTTATTATGTATATCCATTGGAAGTGGGACTCAATTCCATTTGCGCTCAAGCATTGGACATTGTTTTTCAATCCTAATTCTGAAACAACTAATGTCACCCCTATCTAGATGAAATTTCCAATCCTTGGCCTGGATTTCTAGTATTTAGATGTTTTTAAGGAGATGGATGATATTATGCGTACTATTTTAGAAGTAGATATGAATTTTCTTGAAATGAGGTTGATGTCTATGGCTCAAATTTTAGTTGTGTTGGACTTAATAGAGGATTTGGTGGGAGAAATGTCCTTACAATAGGAGGCTTACTCCTTCATGCAACCATTGCATTACTCAAGAGTGCCTTTCAAACATATTAGATGTTGTAGGTATGGTCATATTACACATGATTGCAACTTTCCTTTTCACAAAAAGATATGGATTAGGAAGGACAAGGTAATTGAGGGGGACCAACATCCTATCAGCCCTTTTAGTTCAAAAATGGTAGATGCTTATCAATCAAATGAGGGTTCGGGATGCCATAGGGAGGAGACTGTTGTTAAGAGTAATGGTGATGAAGGGGTTATTGTCGATGGTCTTAAATCAAAGTTGACTCCTCAAGTGAATCTGTCAAGGTATCTTTTGCATGTCTTAGCATTAGTGGATGGTCAATTTGAAAAGGATGCACAACATTTGGAATGTGATAAGTCTATCTCAGACTTAGTCCCTTTGAATTTGATTATTCCCTTTTTAATTTTGGCCAAAATGGGATATCAAATTATTTTAGGGAGGTTTATAAGGATGTGTCTTATTCTTTGAGTGAGATAGTGGGAAATCATATTTCTAAGAAGGTTCCTATGTGTCCCAATAGAGTGGGTATGGGTTCTTTAGAGGACCATGTATGTGTTTAAAATTCTAGTGAGGATGTTCATGTTTCTGATTTTTCTACAGGGAAGTATGATGTTGTGGAGGGTATTAGATATAAACTAATGTCTAGAAAAAAAAAATAGGTAATGTTCTTGGAGGGTTGAGGGTGGATTGGGTAGTTCTAAAGTAAAATGTCAAAAGGGTTTTAGAAGAGGAAGGATATCCAACTTGTGAATTTTTCAAGAAAGGGCTCATTATGAAGTGATGACATGGAATTACCACTTTATTTTGGTGTTTCTTATAGTTACTAACACCCTTGCAAGGGGTGAAACATGATTTATCTATCACTTAGTTGCAAAGGCCTGGGAAACCTCTCTAAAATACTTGCCTTGAAAAGGATGTCTAAGTCTTTAAATTTTGATATCATGTTTCTCCAAGAAACTTTGGGTATGGGTGGGAATCTTGTGTTTGAGTTAAGGAACATGTTTGTGGGATGGGAGTTCATCTATGTTGATGCAAGGGGTCAATTAGGTGGCATAATTACTACATGGCGGACTAGGGTTTCAAAATGTATTATTTTCGGTTTTTAACTTAGGTTTGGGAGTAGATTTATACTCCCAGGATCTGGACAAAGGGATCACTTTTCTGAATATATAGGTTGTAATTTTGAAAGGGTTTCTTATTGGGAAAAAAATCAATATGGATTTTATCAGGAGGGAGAATTTCATATTCGGAGTAGACCCCATTTTCTCTCAAGATAGAGCTGAAATATGGGGTCCCACTACTCAAGTTGACCCCTGTTTGATTTTTTCTTGAGGAGACTAAAGGAGGTGAGTCTATATGACATAGAGACTACTAAGTTGAGCCCTACCTAGAAGAATCATAGGGTTGGAGAGAGAATACTTTCAAAATTATTGGATATATTCTTAGTTTCTAAGGCTCTAATAAATGAATAGTTGGTATTAAGGCAATTGGTTCACTCTAGTGGTGAGTCTAATCATTTTCCTATTTTCCTGGAAATGGCTTCAATGGGGAGTAAACCTCCAAGTCCTTTTAAGTTCGATCCAAATTGGTTGGATGAGAAATAATTTGTGAGCATGGTCAAAGATAAGTGGGTGCCATTTGATGGGTCATCTAATTCATTAGTCGTTTTGCAGTTCAAAGAAAATCCTAAGAAGATAAAACAAGAAACAATCAAATGGGCCCATGAGAAAAGGATAAGGAACGAAAAGGAGATTGTTGAAATAGAGGTGATTCCTAAGGATTTAATCATTAAAGAGAAGGTTGGATATCCTAATGAGGAGTACAAGAATGGGATTCTTCAATTAGAGCATATGAAAAGGAGGATTCTCACTATTAAAGAAGTGAGATAGAGATTAAAAAGTAGAGCCCTTTGGCTAGAAAAAGGTGATGAAAATACAAAATACTTCCATGACTATGTTATCCACGGGAAGAATATAAACACCATCTACAAGTTATATAGGAATTATAGGCCTATAGTTACTAGATTTGAGGACATTACAAGAATAGGGGTTGAACCTTTTAATGAAATATATAAGGAGGAAAGCGGGGTTACCATAACAATAGTTAAAATGACTAATTGTTTTCCTAACTTTATAAATGATGAGGATAATGTTAGACTGTTGGAGGAAGTTTCTAAATATGAGCTCCAAAAGGTATTACACTCTTTCCAAAAGGATAAAATTCCAAGTCCAAATGATGGTTGGACTGTAGATTTTTTCTTCTAATTTTATGAACTTATTGAGGATGATTTGTTGAGGGTTGTGGAAGAATAAAGATCTTCAAGAAACATTATAGAAACCTTCAATGCTACATTTATATCTCTTGTTCCAAACCCTAATGGCCCCTCCTCCTTTGAGGAGTTTAGGCCCATTTCACTATGTAAATGTATCTATAAGATAGTGGAAAAAATTATAGCTATGAGAGTGAAGAATATATTATCTGTCTCCATTTCAAAAGAACAATTTGGTTTCTTATTGGGAAAATAGATTCACGAAGCTATAAGTGTGGCCTTGAAGACGTCGCATTAAATAAAGACAAATAAATTTCAAGCTATGGTTATTAAGTTTGATATGTCAAAGGCTAATGATAGAGTAAGTTGGTTATATATTAGAATGATGCTCATACATCTAGGTTTCAGTGTCCACTTTGTTAATTGGGTTATGAGTTGTATATCCATATCATCCTTTCTATCTTGATCAATGGATTAGCTTCAACCTTATTTAATCCATGTAGGGGGTTGAGATAGAGATGCCCTCTGACTCTATTTATTTTTTATATTATGACTAAATGCTTAAGTAGGGCCCTACTAGAGGCAAAGAGAACATGTTTAATTATGTTGGGTTGTTATATTATTTGCAGTGAAAGTTTAGTCAAGGTGGATCGAATGGAAGTGAAAGTCAAAGGTCGAAGTGTTCGACCAAGCAAATTCGAAGTCGAAGTAATCGATAGCAATTCAAAGAATTCAACCAATAGGAAGTCGATGGGAGATTGCTTGCCAACCAACTGAAGACCGAATGAAGGTCAATTAGTAGCCAACTAGTAGTCGATTTTAACATAATCCTAAGATTCACGAGATTTGTAGCCAATTATTTGCATGGATCTGTAACTGTTTTTGGGTGCCTTTCTTTAAGGTTTTTCCTACTRTAAAGCCTATAAATAAGGTGTATTGTATTCATATTAAGTTGATCTTCATGCTAATATTTAGCAGTAGATTGTTGGTCATGTAGATGTAAGTTGAATTGGCTACAAGGTTGTTCTTGTGAAAAGAAAAAGGGTATGATGCCGATTGTGTCTTAGGTATATACCAAGGTTAGGCATGTAACCTTTTATTCCAAATGAATAAGAAAACAAGAGAACAAGACAGTCATGGAATGTTAGTTTTCTCGTTTGGGTTTCCAGGGTAAAATCTATGTGTTATGTGTGATTACTTTGTCATTTACTTTCTTGTTTAAATATGTCTTCCTCTCTTTTATTAGGTTTAGTGTGGAAGTATATTTTCCTAACATGTGGTATCATAGCTTGGTTTAACAACCTTGGATCTGAGCTGACGGGTGCCTAAATTGCCATATTTCATCACCCATTTAGTACCTTTTTCCTTACCATTTTTCCACTATTCATCCCCTCTTGATACCTTTCTCATTTAGTTTGTCTCACTTTTTACCAAGGTATGAATCTTCTCCCCATATGCTAATTTTGTGCCATTCTTACATATTTCTTAAGGAAACTGTATCTTCTTGCACTAACATTGCTATACAAGAGAAATTACAGTGGCTAAAACTCATTGTAGGAGTTGCAACTCCTATACACGTGTTACAACTCTGAGCACGATACAGCTGTTGCAATTCCAAATGCAGTCCCATTGTTACAACTACGAGAAAAAAAAATCCCAACACATCAGTCAGCATTACAGTCGTCAGTCGGATATCGCTCCTCACGATGAAAGGCAAGTGGATGACCAAAGAGGAAAATAATTCGCCTACCAACCGTCGTCCAACTGATCTAAGTCAACGTATGCCCGCTATTTTTTAAAAATTGGAAATATCGATGTAAACAGATGAACAACCTAATTATCACGGTTGTCCATCTGTCTCCTTTTTTTATTTATAAATTAGATGTATTGTATAAATACCCTAGCTTCCTTTGAGCTCGGGGAATGTTTATGGCAATAATATTCCGCTCTATCGTAACACTTTGAATTTCTGCAATATAATTTTATTTTTCCTCTTGTTCATGTGATGTTGTGTTGAGCGTTCATGTGATTCTGGTTTCATAGTCCAATGCCTTGTCTAAGGGGGTAGGCCCCCCTCCTTATTCAGGTATTTCCTGTAAATTAGCATAGGACTAGCATTTTACTATTGTTCATTTCCTTTCATAGTTATTTTGTTTTGTTGCAATTCTGTTTCATAAACATTTAATTGTAATTCAGGCACAATTAGTATTTAGTTTCTTTATGTTGTGAATCTTGTTGTGATTGAGGTGTTGATTAGATTTCTACATATCTATAACAATTGTGAAACACAAACGTTGTTGCAAATCATGTTGTTGCAATTCCAGTCACTATAACTTGCATTGTTGCAACTTTTACTTTATTTTGCTTTCTTTCATATTTGTCACAGTTTGATTCTCTAATAGTTTGGGATTGATATTCAATTAATTTTATGAGTTGTTACTATGTTATGCATCAAATGATAATGTGATTTTAATATATCTCATTGCATGTACAATCACATAATTGTTACAACAAGTCAAGGTTGTCTTTATACTTGAACAAGTCACCGTTAGGTACTAGTGTGATTTACTTTCTGCAAAGAATGATTTACTTTAAAATTATGCATGTGTGATTTACTTCCACAAGTGTGATTTACTTTTCACAAGTGAATTTACTTTTCTACAACATGTGATTTACTTTTTGTAAGAGTGATTTATTTTTCCGCAATGTGTGATTTAATTTTTGCAAGAGTGATTTATTTTCCGCAAGTATGATTTACTTTCTTTTTGCAAGGAATTCAAGAAGTAGTATAGATTAGTGACTTAATTAAGTATCTTGCAATCTTGATTCGTGACATTAAAAGTACTACAACTCTTTGGTGAATTACAACACTACACTTGCATATACAGTGCATGACATTTCGTAAGTAAGATATGACCTCATATTGATAATTAAATGCACAACTCTTCAGTTGCTTACTAAACTAATTGGGAAGTAATTGAAAATTCCATCATGGGCTAAACCCTAGGTCTGGTAAGAGTCGTAAGTAAAATATCTTTAAAAGTTGTGTCTAAAAGAATGACAAGTAGTTCAAGGATAGAGATCGAAAAATTCAATGGCCGAAATTTTGAGTTTTAGAAGCTTAAAATTGAATATCTCATTGTAGATTGAGAACAATGGGAAATAGTTTGTCAAGGTACCATTCCAACATGCATGTCGAGGGAAGAATGGGAGAAACTCAAAATAAGGGCAAGGAGTATGATTCGACTGTGTCTTTCATATTTGGTGTTGTTGAATGTCTCAGGTGAAAACTCGGCCAAGAAATTGTGGGAAAAGTTGGGAATCTTGTACCAGTTGAAATCCATGGTAAATAAATTGTTCCATAGAAAGAAATTGTATCTTCGGAGGATGAGTGATGGTATTTTGGTAACTGAGCATTTAAATGTGTTTAATACCATAATAAGCCATTTATCATCTATTGATATCAAAATCACTGAGGAAGAGAAATGTATTATCCTATTATCTTCTTTTCCAGACTCTTGGGATAGCTTAGTCATGGCTATAGGGAATAATTCAACCACATTAGCAATAGAAGACATGGTTTCATCTCTATTGTCAGAAGAAATGAGAAGGAAGAACATGGAAAGATCGACAATGATGCTTTAGTGGTGAGAGGTCGGTCGATTGACAAAGATAAAGGCAAATTCTCTGGTAGAAAGTCTAAGTCAAAGGGTAGATATAAATCCCCTGTTGATGAAAAGGTGTTGGAAATGTGGTAAAATTGGGCATTATAAAAGGGACTGCAAGTCGAAGGTAATGGAAGTTGTTATCCCCATTTTGTGGATAACTAAAGAGATTATGTCTCAAGGCCCTCAGGTTGCATATATGGAGTGTCAAGAGACCACATTGTTGAGGAAAATATATGAAATGATCTTACTCAAGCATTTTCATACCTTGCTTGGCTAAAGAAAATTAGACGAGAATATCACCCTATGTTTATAGCCAACAAAAATAACACCCTAACTCACAAGTATTAATCACGAGTGCTTAGGCTAGTCTTTTTTCAATAAAAGCTTATTGGAAATTTACTTTTTATGTAATTTTTTGAACATGTCAGTTGCTTAAATGAATGTAAAGATAGAAGTAAAGTCACCAAGATGATAATCAAGACAAATGAGACATAAAGCAATCCTTTATTTCATTCAAATTCACTAAAGAGACATTTTCTTTACAAAATCTCATGCATAAATTTTGGACCAAAGTCAAACTTAGACATCCTCGATGGAACATACAAAAGGACCTCTGACAGAAAACCAAAATTGAACTCTAAAAGGTAGATCAGCTTGCCACAAATTGTTGCCCACTCGACTCTGCACAATAGCCTTTGTCAGTCATGAAAACTAATTCACAAATAGACAAGTCTACACAGACTATCAAAGATAGATCAACACCTCTGAAAAACAAGTGTCTGAATGATGTGATTCATCCCTGAATATTGTTGTCTACAATAAGACCCTACTATCATAAAAGAGAATTAGGCTTATGATGAATGAATGAAAACTGAACTATCTCGACATAAACTCAAAGAGAAAACCTTAGTATGCTTCTACTTCTATCCTCCTTTTGTTCCTCCCTTTCCTTTTGCTTTTAAACAATTTAGAATTGGTTGAAGTAGTTGAACCAACTCATTAGTTAAGTTAATTAAAAGACTCAACCAACTTTAGTTAGGGGGGGAAGTAATAATCATAATAAAGGTCATAAATAAATAATAACTAGTAGGTGGGACCCCTTGTGACTCCCATCAACATATTCACTTTCGGAAAATTTAGCTCATGATATTTTAAATTATTTTCAAAACATATTATTCATATATCCAAAATAAAACATGTTGTCCAAAGTTTCTTGAAGTCAACTGTCATCAACAATAGATAAAATAAAAAATCAAAAACCATATTTCCCACTATGAGATGCAATCTTTCCATGATTGTTACTATTACCCTTCGATTTTCTTGAATTTGCCTTTGGCTGCACTGAGCCTTTAGGCCTAATCTCACTAATCACGTGGGAACAATCATCCCTCAAATGCATCTGTGAAGACACAGATTTGTCAAAGCCATTGGAGGGTGAGGAAGAGGCAACAATGGATTTTCCTTTGTCAAGGGCATGGTGTGCTTTAGTTTTCAATCTCTTGCTAGCATGGGAGGATTGCACTGGAGAGTGGGGAGTAGCTTGGACAATCTATTTGTTAGGTGGAGGTGCAGGCAAGGACAAATTGGGCCAGCCACGATGTTGGGAGACTGTCGAGTGGACAATCTCTTTCCATCCATCATTTTCAGGAAACTCGGGTTGGAGTGAGACGTGAGGAGGCACAGGGATACCATGGGCTTGTGGAACTTGGAAAGGAGGCCTTTCAGGCCTAGGTTGGAATACTCCCTACCCAATCCAATTGAAAAATCCGGCCTAAAACAACTGGCCAAGCTCTTGTGAATCAACATCAAAATGTATGGAGAACCTTGGCCGTCTTGGGCCTCTGTTCCAATTACCTCTCCCTCTGTTTCCTCGGCCATGGCTACCTTGACTGAAAAAACTCATTCCTGCATGCACGATTGATTAGAAAATAGTATTTTAAATAACCATACATGACAACTCTTAAAAATATGAAATAGATTTGGCTCAGCGATGTATCAGACTCATGCAATCTAATCCATACAAATTGTTTTATTGTTTATCAATGAGCAGGGGAGTGAATAAAGGGTTATGGGATATGTGAGGGGTTTGTATTGAGAGAAACACGATATGATGAGGGGGGGGGGGATACGATTACTGCTCAAAGACAACAACAATCAACTGCAAACCAAAGAAAACATCATTGTAATTCACCAAGACATTGCTACTGCCAACTGCTTCAACACAAAAAATTTCTTGACTATAATCAATTTTAGAACAGGGAGTGAAAAATGAATGTGGGAAGGCGATGGGGTTGTAATTAGTGAAAAGCGAAATAATGGTGGGGAATGAGAGCGGATATTGTTCACAAAATTAATAATCCATATATTCATTATGTTAAAAGGAGATGCACTAACCAATGATCATTGTGACTAAATAACAATTATTGTGTATTTAACTAGTTCGTTGTTCATAATCAAATGTCGAACACAGTGCCATCACAAGACAATATGCATTCCACAACAATATGTAAGGAAGTTTTGTTTCTTTTATTTATAACAATTCTCAAATGTGTAATAGTAACCATTTACACTTTGTTAATCATCAAAAACAACTATTGCCCACACATTCTTCAATCATCAAATACGCCCAAAGTCGTGTTTCAAAAATTGCAATGAAGTTATACTATCACTATAATCGGGCTTATCTTTTCAAATGCATGACATTCCTTAAACATACATAATGGCAGTCAGCCAAATAATCCAGATTAAAATTGCAAAAACCCGGATCGGTATTTAAACAGACAGACAATAGCCACCATTCCAACACATGTTATGCACAAAATAATTCAATCATGCAAGTGTAATTATGTCACTGGACAAGCTCAATTCAATGTGACTCTAACATGTTGGGATATCCATCCAACACGACGAGGTATCAACAACATGCCAGTCTTCATAAAACAAATAATCGAAATGTAACAAAGTCATGCTTAAAAATATGTGATTATCTCTAAGTGTGGAACCCAAAAATATCCATATTATACACAGTGCACAGCCACCCAAAACACCACGATGTGACATTCCCATTTTAAAACTCTAAACACACAGTCACTGTATTAACTTAACCCATCGTGTTGATATTTCAACCTCATACAGTATTGCTTCAAATTGATAAAATTGCAACCAACCATGTTGTGTAAAACTCGGGCTTATGCAATCAAATAATCATAACACATATAGTGAATGGATTTTCTACAGTCATCCCGGTTGCAATAACCATTTGGCCCCAAAATAACTCATAGTTACAATGACCATTTTTTTGTTTTGTAGAAACACAACACACACAAATGTAGCATGCGCAAGCATCATTAAGCAATTGTAACCAATGACAAGCTAAACATCCAAATAATCCTTAGTGCAAAAATATTGTGATTGTGTATCAACCAATCAACCAAACATGTTGTGGCAACCATGCATGCCCATGCATCGACATGGAGCGAGGTTGTGACCTTCTTAATTAAACAATATCGGGTTATTGAACACAACGAGAGCGATTGTGTAATTTGAATTGTCCAATTAACAATGCAGTGTTTGTCCATTGTAAAAACAGAGCAGTGATTGGATACCAAAAACCAACGTGATTGTCACATGACCAACTGGGCGAGCCTGTACTCAATTAGTCAACAATACACAGCTACCCAACAATAACCAAGTAGTAAACCCAACAAGCTACGTCGGTCTTCTATGTCAACCCTCAAACCTGTAGAGTTAAGGATTTGCTCTGTGACGAACATAGGAAAAGCTAAAGTCGACTCCTTCCAATGGTGAAAATCTTCGAGACAAATAGTGCATACACAAAGAGAACCACGACTTATTCGTGGACAGGTAACAAATCCCATGACAAAAGGGCTATAACAGAGGAGCGAGGCTCCAACTCGGCCAGTAATGATACTTAACACACGCAGGGTATAACCCTCGTGGCTCTCAATCAAACAACCACAACGCTGAAGTGAAGACAGGGTCGAGAAGAACAAAATAACCCACTGCGTAACCTTTAGTGGTGGAAACAAACCAATGCTCAAGACACAGTGACACAAAGATCTTCCAACCATTAAAACCCATAAAAGCCAAAGACTGAACATAGTGATACGAATGCGTGAGGGCAGCCAGCCACCCCAGACCTAACAAAAACCCTCCAACTAAACCAACAAGGGTAACAGAGAGCCCTTATGGCTGCTAACACCCGAGATGACCAATAACACTATGACGTCAACACTATTGCAGAGAGAATCATCAACGCTTCATTCCAAAAACGCAATTTTACACAGTTGTAAACTTAAGGAAGGCACAAACCAATACACCTGATCCAATAATCATTTCATAACCAGAGGAGACTCATGAATGGCCAAAGAAAGACATACCTGTAATCGAACACCTTAAACACGAGTTGGTCGAGTGGTTCCTCTCTGCTAAGAAATCGGAGCATAACCACAACAACAAGGTTGAACAATAGCTCGACTAGGGTGGCGGTCAACGAAAGGAGTAAGGGTGACGTGCACTAAATGCATGTCACCTCCACCCATAGTCAATTAATTCAATAGTACACGCCATCCATTAATCTATCAACAATTCATTTAAACCATGCCTTGGAAATTGCATCAAATGTGCCACCCACATCATACCTTCCATTTCCAACTGACCATATTACATATCAACTATATAATCCAATTAAGTGACCATATATCGAACCATCACCATAGCATAATCCGTATCAACTTATGCCATAACATAATCAACATTTCATATCAATTGTATAACTCAAGAGAAAAATCACATAGTTATTAACTTAGTAGCTAGGATAACAACAATCCATTTAAAAAAATCGATGCATATAGTATAGTATATGGAAATGTTTAAATTTTTCCCTTTGCATTGTTGCATTTCTTTTCATTTCTTTCCAATTGCATGTGTGTGTTGTTGCTTTTTTCCAACTGCCTTTTATGTATTATTACTAACATGTTTGTTGTGCAGGTATCCCAAGAATAGATAGCAATGGTATTAATGAATAGCATAGGTCGTAGTAACATAAAGAACCAATACTTCATAAGCCCAATCCATAGCCAATAAAAACAACATCTCGTCAACTATGTAAGCTGTGTCAAACCTCAACACAAAAATCAAATGAGGACCATACATGATCTCCAATCTACAAGGGGGTCCCACCTACTAGTATTATTTAGATTTTATAATAATAGGCTTTAGAAACACTTTGCGGGAAAAACTTCGTTGACGATTTTTAATCGTCAACACACATGACCAACAGTATCATTTTGCACATCTAGGGACCCGCATCGCCACCACAATGACCCAACACTTGGTCATCATCCACACCATCTTGCCACCATAGGTCACTTGGGTCTTTCTCCATGCGGTACAAGTCAGGTATGATGGTGGGTATCATTTTAATATTTGAGGCATTCTAGCTTGTATATGAGAGGTTATTTTTTATTATGAGACATCTGCTTTGGAAACTATGCCTTTTACCTTGTTTAAATGTTGGTGGTTGGCTTGGGGCACTCAAGTATATGGTCACCCTTAGGATGGGGTGTTTCTGGGAGCTTCCTTTGATGAGTYATTGTACCACTCCTGACCATACTTACCACTTTCCATCATTATTTCCCCTCATGACATCATCTCTTGGGATTTTGGGGTAGACTGACCCTGGAAGAGACCATTCCTCATTTCAAGGGAAGAAGGGGTTGAAGGCCTAGAGGGCATTTAGCTGGAAAAAGATAAAATCCTAATGAAAAAACCTTCTAGATGTTTCGCCCAGGGGATCCCGAGAAAGCAATGAAAAGATTCTTCGCAAGAAAACAAGGACCCCATGAAAATAATAAATAAAAACGCTTGAAGGATCAGTTGAGGATAGGGAGTCTCACCACGAGCCAACCTATAACGTCCATGGGTATCTAACGATATGACATTACCATTTATGTCCATCACACCAGGGTAATGGCTCTCAGTTGGATGGTTGAGGGAAAGGGGGTCTCATTACTAGCCACTCTTCTCATTTCAATGAAAGTACTTGTGGGTGACACTGATGATATATGATCACCACGCCAGGGCAGTGGCCTCCAACTCTCCCTATGCTATATTGAAATAAAATACAAAGAAATAAAGATAAAAGGCAATTGACGGGCTTGGAAAAAATGCATTATGGATGAAGGTGTGACACACCCTCCACAAAGGCACCCATAAATGAGATATTATGGACCCTTGCATATCATGAACCCCATGCCCATTGAGTAATACTCCCATCCATTTCATTTCATTCACATGAATTAGATAGGGTTGTTCCTAGACTTAGGGGGTTTGATCCATTGAAAAGAAGTACCATGCCAACCCAACCGCAACCAAACTTGGCAAAACGTCTAATTCTTAAGCACATGTTTGTATGATGTAGTCCTGGTATACATGATTTAATGGCTCTTTTATTGACTTGATTCACTCATCATGATGCTTTGACTTGAGATCCTTGGAGGACGTATCCATTTTTCTTGCAGGTACAGGTTGGTGGTCAGTTTTGGAAGAACAAGCCTAGCTTGGGATTCCATGAGGACAAGTAGCCCATAAGATGGATGGCATAGGCCCACATGCCAGATGACAAAGAGATGCTTTTGGAGGCCTAGGAGATGGTTGGATAGACATATCTCACCCTTTGCATGCCAAACGACTTGCCCATAAGGGGGAAAACGTCACTCCCTAGGGGCTTGACGTCACATTTGAGGGGCATATGGTGGTTGATGATGAATCTAAATATGACACATGGAATTTTGAGGTGGAGAGGCTCTGGATGACAATGACTTGCTCAATTTTCCAAAACATCCTCATTCAAAGGATGACATCACCTTTGTTTTAGGGTTTTCTTTGTGCAAAAGTGAAATTAAAGAGAATTTTTAAATATTATCTTTGTAAAGGGGCAAGATTAGGGTTGTTAACCCCTAATATTGTGTTTCCCTAGTATTATGTGGACAAACTATGTTAGCTACATTATATATAAATAGAGATCATAAGATCTCATTTTCATAACATAACTCTCCATTGTGAGAGGCTCTTGGACTGAAATTTTTGCTCTCTTTGGATAGTTCTCTCTCTTGTGCTTTTTTTTATGGTTATGTCTTGGTTATGGTTGATGGATATGGTGCGATAGCCTTGGAAGGCTTTCTTCATTGCTTTTTTGGTGGTTAGTCTAGCTTTTATTGCCTTGTAATGCTTGAAGGTGCCATTTATTTCATTGTATTATCATTTGTACAACTTAAAGGTTCTATTTTCTTGAGCCAAGTAGGGAGTATAAGGGAATACGCCCCTACTTGTGTTTCCAACATTGTATTGCTAAGGGAATATTGCTTCATAAGGGTTTACTAAGAGGAGTATAATTGCATACACCCTCCTAGTTAAAACCCTAGCTAAGAGAAGCTTTCCTTGGGGAGTAAAAGGGTTTACACCCCCCAAGGAAGTAGCATGTATAGCTTCTTCATATTCTCTTGACTCCATTAACCCTTTCTTAAAGGCACTATTCATTTACTTATTGCATGGGAGAAATAAATTGTTTCCTTGGTGAATGCACAAATTTCAAGTTTTGAAGTTGTCTCTTTTGGATAATGATCTTGATGCCTTGGGGATTCTTCCTCCCTTAGGGAATCCTATTTCTCCCACAAATTCTTATTGATGTAATAAAACTAACCTACAATCATTAGGGTTGTTTTAAACTCTAACCCTAACCACTAATATCTCACAAACTAACCCTAGACTAACCCTCTAACTTTGCTAGTTTAACCTACTAACCTAGGTGCATCTATTGGGATAGCTTTTGGAAAAATTTTATGGTCAGATTTGTTGTTGTACTTCATTGAATGATACATCCATAAGGCTAATATACTGCTGCAGAAATTTACTTTTATGAAAACCATCTTTATTCAGTCTTGAAGTTATTTTTGGTCCACATTGGTTACTAGTTTTATTGTTGACATTGCTAACTAATATATAAATTTTACTTGTTGATTTGGATGTAATATATCGTTGATTTACTAACTTGTATGTTGTTGTATTTTAGGGACAGAAAGCTTAACTTGTTGATCCATTACTGTACTTGGTTGGAAAAGTGTATTTTCTTGTGTCTCGAGAAGGTACAAGTGCACCGACACCTATCTCTTTACTTGGTATCCATTTACCTCTCTTTACTTGCCATTTTCAACCAATTTATTCTTCTATCACTTGACCTTCCGGGGGACTTCTCCTTACACCTCCCTTCATCCTTCTCATTACCCCTAGGTTCTTTGGGATTGCCTCCAAGGAGTGACCTTAGTCACCCCCCAAGTGCGGGACTTGCATCAAAGTGACATTGGGTGTAGTGTCCCATAGTTGTAGCACATGATTTTGTGGTTGGGTCAGGCTTTGCCCAACCTACAACTTGTTCTATAACAGAAGTCAGTAAAGGATCCGATGAGAAGTAGTCGACTGAGAGAAAGACTACTCTAGATAAAGGAGGTGATGTGTACCTGGCATCGACCAGTACACAGTCAGATCAAGATGTTTGGTTGATCGACTCGGGAGCATCCTATCATATGACACCACTTAGAGAATGGTTCTGCGAATATGAATGATATGAAGGAGGAAATGTGTTCTTGGGGGATGACTAGACAACCAAAATTGTTGGATGAGGAAGAGTTTGACTTATGCTGCAAGATGGGAGGACTAAAACCTTTCCATGTGTGCTACATATTCCGAGTTTGGCAAGAAACCTGATTTTTTTAGCAAGATGAGTGATGCAGGAGTGCACACTCTATTTCATAAGGATATGTGCAAAATGGTTAGAGGTGTAATGGTCTTAATGAAAGGAATTCATATTGGAACCATGTACAAGTTATTAGGGAATGTCGACTCGACTAGATGCAACAACATCATTGTTCCTGAAGTAGACTCAACTTCGACTCGAATCGACTCAACTCGGGCTGATTCGATTCAAACCAACTCGACAAGTCTTTGTCAAGTCGACCCGACCATGTTATGGGATGAGAGGATGGGACACATTGGAGAAAAAATAATTTGAATTATGTGAAATAAAGGTATGGTTGAAGATTTTCCCAATTGAAATTTAGAAGTCAATTTTTGTGAACATTGTATATATGGAAAACAAAGTCGAGTGAGGTTCCCATTTGGAGCGACAAAGGAAAAGGGGATTCTATAATTGGTTCATAGTGATGTGTTTGGCCCTATTTTAGTGCCTTCACTTGGTGGATCCATGTATTATGTCTCATTCATGTAGGGGTTTTCTAAGAAGACATGGATATATTTCCTGAAGAAGAAATCATAGTTTTTCTAGAAATTCAAAGAGTTTAAATCTCTTGTAGAAAACTAAACAGATAAGAAGATAAATGTGTTGAGAACTGACAATGGTGGCGAATTATGTGGAAATTATTTTGAGCAGTTCTACAAGAAGTGTGGCATAGCACGCAAAAATGTCACACCATATACCCCACAACAAAATGGAGTTGTTGAAAGATTGAACAAAACATTGATGGACAAGGCAAGGAGCATGCTCAGTGGTGTTAGGTTCGCACAAGAATTTTGGGYAGAGGCAGTCGACACTGAAAAAAATTCGGTGAATATGTCTCCTTCGTCGACACTAGTCGATATGAATCCACATGAGTTATGGTCTACTAAGAAGCCTTTGCTTTCACATCTCAAAGTATTTGTATGTGATGCATTTGTGCATGTTCCCAAGGAAAAGAGGAACAAGCTGGACAAGAAGGCAGTCAAATGAATTTTCATTGGATACAAAGAAGGAATGAAAAGATATAAGCTATGGGATCCTGCATAAGGAGAATAGTTTACCGTCAATATGTGGTCTTCATAGAAGTTGGAAGGAAGTTTGAGTCTGAAGTGGTTCAAACGGAGAATAATCTAGAAAAGGTGATGTTTGAACTGAGGAATGAAGAAGATGATTTAGATGAGTCGATTGAATCAAATGAAGAGGTGGAACAAATGACCTCGGTCGTAAGAAGGTGTAAATGAGTAAGAAAACCAATTGAAAGGTATATTCTTCCCAACTTCCATTCCACGTTTGTGTTAACTTCCACTGACGATGAGCCCAACTCAGTTAGGGAGGAAATCGACTTGGCAGAGGGTAGACTCTGGAAGGATGACATGGTCAAAGAGATGGAATCCTTGGATAAGAATGAGACATGGTATTTAGTTGAATTACCTAGTGGGAGAAATCCCATCGGTAGCAAGTGGGTATTTAAGAAGAACATGAATGCAACAGGTCAAGTCGATAAATTCAAAGCTCGACTGGTAGCGAAAGGATATTCCCAAGTCGAAGGAGTCGACTTCGATGATATTTTTTCTCCTATTGCAAAATTAACCTCCATTAGAGTACTAATGTCTCTCGTTGCGGAATCTGATCTAGAAATAGAACAGATGGATGTGATGACAACATTCCTACTTGGGGACCTCAAAAAAGAAATCTACATGAAACAGCCTGAAGGATTTGTAGTAAAGGGTAAGAAAGATTTGGTGTGCAAGTTGAAAAGATCCCTTTATGGTCTAAAGCAATCACCAAGGATGTGGTATCAAAATTTCGACACATACATCCTTAGTTTGGGATTTGTGAGAAGCAAGGTTGATCACCGCATATATTCCAAGGAAAAAGGTGGGGGTTTCATATATGTAGCAGTGTATGTCAACGACATGTTATTGATCATAAACAAAATGGATGCAATAAAGGAGGTGAAGAAGAAATTATCCTCCAAGTTCGACATGAAGGATCTCAGTGCAACAAACTTCATTCTGGGAATGGAGATCAAGAGAGATTGAGTAGCTAGAAATCTCTAGTTGAATCAAAAGAAGTATATTGAAATAGTTTTGAAACGTTTCAACATGCAAACCTTTAAAGGTGTCAATTTCTATGAGATCAAGGTTAACTGATAATCAATGTCCAAAGACACGTGAATAAATAGAGGAGCAAAGAAGCAGTATGGTTGCAACGACTGTGTTCAGGGATCAAGTTTGAGTAGAGAGCTATGAAGAAAAATTGCAACAATTAAAGTGCAATATTTCTAGAAAAGAACCCAACTTATCATTCCAAGAGTAAGCATATTTATGTACAATATCATTTCATAAGAGACATGGTGGAAAGAAACAAGGTGTTGCTGGAGAAAGTAGACAAGTTGGAAAACATAACAAACTCTTTGACCAAGTCTTTGAGTGTTGTGAAGTTCTCTTGGTGCAGAGAGGAAATGGGCATTGCTCCCATCGATATGTAAACGAAAGTTCAGGAAACTTTTGGTTCAATAAAGAAGACAACAAGTGGGAGAATGTTGGATTGTCATATTCTTTGTAGTGAAAGTCTAGTTGAGGTGGATCGACTAGGAGTGAAAGTCGAAGGTCAAAGTGTTCGATTGGGCAAAGTCGAAGTTGAAGTAATTGATAGCAAGTCGAAGAAGTGATAATTAATGTGAATTGAAGGATCTCAAATTAGTTTTGAGGTTGGCCCAAGAGTTTGGTGTATCACAAATTCAAATATTTGGTGATTCACTCATGGTTAGTCAATTGATGCACAAGGAAATAGTACTGATAAATTTCACTTTACAGGCATTATATGATGATGTACATCTTCTAATTACAATTGTCTCCCACATCTCTTTGTCTCACATATATAGGGAGAGGAACATGATAGAGGACAGACTATCAAAATATGGGTTAGGACTAGATAGAGGAACATGGATTATATCAATACTCTAGGACTGGAACACAACTAAATATACTCATGATCCTTAGATCTAATTGATACTACTATAGAATTTTGTATAAGACAAAGGATAGTTTCTGGATTATAGTTTGAATGATGTAATTTTAGTGGGTTTTTTTTTGTGATAGGATACATATGTGATATTCGTGCTATAGTTTTTAGTTATGCTTAAAGAGGCAAGTATGAAGAGATATTTTATTGAGTGTCTTAAGTGCACTCTTGAATGGCTTTGGCATCTGACTATGTAATTTTGTTTATTTCTAATAAAATTCTAGATTTTTTTTCTTTGGAAAAAAATATCAAAATTGCTCAAATTTGTTAGTTTATAACAAATGTTGCGACTAATGTTTTTGGTCACATAGTTACAAATTAGCCAATTTGTGCTTGTTTTTGAAATTTTTTCCTTTTGATTCCTATTAGATCATTCATTTTCTCCCCTCCATCTAACCCTTGTTTCCTTCTATCTAATCATATATGTCCTTGTCTTTTTTGGTAGTTTTCAAACCCTTCCCACATTAGATTTGTATCTATATCTTTTGTATGGATTGGTTGGGGTGTCTCTTCCAAACCTTTTGATATGTTTTAATCATGGAATATCCTTAATTGAGATTTATTTACTCGGATAATCTATCAGATCCCCTCTAGGATTTTGAGTTTTGTTGATCTGTTGTCATATAGTTTCTTCAATTTGTAAGGCCCTAACCATCCATAGTTGTTTTTTGACCTTGTCCTTTTTTTGTTGTCATATAGAACTAATTGACATTTTGTAAACTAGTGTTTCTTTAATATTCTATCATGATATATTTTTGTCCTTCATATTGTCATGATTCACTAAAAGTATGACCACAAATTCTCTTAGCTTTTATAGTACTTCCAATCTATTTTTCATTGATTTGTTTGTTTTTCATCTCTCCTCAACAATTTTTTTAGGAGGGTACCCAATACAACATCATCATTATCACTTCTTTACCTAATACCAACTTGAAGGGTCTTTGTCGTGAACCTTTCCTCCATGCAATTCTGCATGCCCATGGTGCTACATGCAATCAATTCTTCTTAGATCAAATACCTTATTTATCACTGATACCGATATGTTATTAATATATTTCCAATTGTCCATTCGCCCTTGGGTAATGGGGGGCTCTTTTATTGTGTATTATCTTGAAGGTTTTCATCAAAATTTTAATAATCATTGTAGTAACATGGGTTTCCTAATCCAAGGTAATTTCAATTGGGAATCCAAATTTGTAGAGTATCTCTTCCAATTGAAACTTCTTTGTTACCTCTACTATTGTTCTTTTTGAGACTCTTGCTTTGCCCATTTTGTGAGCAGATCAGTACAAAAGGTTCAATAAAGTTTATTCCCCAGTGTTCAAATGGTTGCATTGGTAATATAGGATTTAGTTCATCTCGGTTTTGTGGTTTATTACCTGCTTTTGGCATTTCTCACATCATCTTTGTAAATGTGAATGAACATGCACATATAAGATCTAGCTAGCAAAGGACATACATAGTTTGCAGAAAAATGAGAAAAGACGGAAACGAGAGAGAGAGAGAGAATCAAAGAATTATATTAACTAAAAGAATGAATGATAATTTACACATTATATAGTCTATATAACTCAAATAATGTGCATTGTAGGAGAAGTCGATGCACCATAGTGGTGGTCTAGAGCGATCTGGACACACACCAATAGTTACGGGAGTTAACTGCCACCTAGTCTGAGTTAACTAGCCTCTCAATCTTCAGTTAACTGATTGAAATAGAGTGGAGTGAGGGTAATGTGTTAGTCTAGTGATAATCCTAAGGACAATGTGCATTAGTAGTGATAATCCCAATGTTGCATGGTGATGGAACCAATGCGGCATCAAGACTCCACTCAACTGATCCAACTAAAGTGTGAACTGAAGAGATTGTTCTCCTAGAATGTAGGAAAATGAATATTCTCCCTAAACTATAAGAGACTAAATAATGACTAATAAACATAGGGAAAACCTTAGGAAAAAGAAATCCTAGGTGTGTGTGAAGTATCTCCAACACCCCCCTTGAACATCACTATGGTGAAAATAAAAAAATGGGTCCTTGCAACGAGGCCATGTTAGGTACCCAAATACAAAAGACATAGTGAAATAAACAAGGAAAGAGGGAAAAAATCATGGTAAAACCCGCCCCTCAAGGTACAATGTATCAAAAAAAGAACTGATAGTTGCTAGGAAAATGTGTCCTTCACACCAAGACGACTCCGCAGAGAATGGGACTTTTTCTCAGTGAAGGTCTTGGTGAAGATGTTTGCATTCTGTTCTACTGAAGGAAAAAACTACAGGTCGATGATCCCCTCGTGTACTAAGTCTCGGATGTAGTGCACGTGGATCTCGATGTGCTTCATCCGCTACCTCTGAACTGGATCTCTGCAGAACTTCAGAGTGCTTTGGTTGTCACACCAGATGACAATCGACCAGTGAAACTGAATGCCCAACTCAGTAAGAAAATGTTGTAGCCACGTAGCCTAAACGGTTATGTTAACTACCCCTCTATACTCTGCCTCGACTGAAGATAGAGCAATAGCAACCTACTTCTTGCTTGAGCAATAGATGGGCCCGAAACCAAGACCGAGTGAGTAACCAGATGTGGACTTGCGATCAATGTTGTCACCAGCCCAGTCAGAATCAGTGAACTCGATGAGGTCCAATGCAGAGTCTGTTGCATAATGAATTCCAAAGGTGATGGTGCCCTATACACATCAAAGGATACACTTTGCATCCTTCCAATATAGCTCATGTGGCTCTTGCATGAATCAGGAGACTGCTCCAACTGCATTGGAGAGGTTTGGTCTGGAGTGTGTGAGATACAACAAGCTCCCCACTAGTTGTATTTACAGTGTGTGTCCACCAGTGGAGTATCCTTTTCATCCTCAAGTCTGACTCCTGATAGGAAAGGATTCAGGGAAAACTTGTAGTCTGTCATGTGGAATATCTTGAGGAGATCTTGTGCATACTTGGCCTAAGACAATTTAATGCTTGATGCATCCTGGTTGATCTCGAGACCAAGGAAGAAATGTAGCAGACCCATGCCCGTCATCAAGAACTTGTCATGCAGAATCCTCTTGACTACAACAATCGCTGAAGTTGAGCAACCGGTGATAAAAAAATCATCAACATATAGAACTAGGACTAGAAGTGAATCAATCGTCCTGAGCATGTAAACATTCAGGTCTGACTTACAACGCACAAAGTTTTGTGACAACAGGTAGGAGTCCATCTTGGCATACCATACCCTCAGGGCCTACTTGAGGCCATACAGTGACTTCTTTAGTCGATAGACCAAAGATGAATATTGCATGAAGCCTTGGGGATGCTCCATATAGATCCCCTCAGAGATATATCTGTGAAGAAATGCATTCGTCACTTCCATCTGATGGACTTCCCACCCCTTGGATGTCGCAATGGAAAGTTCCAAACGTATGGAATCCATCTTTGCTACTAGAGTGAAGGTCTCATCATAGTCAATGTCATGCACCTGCTAAAATCCTTTGGCAAATAGCCTACCTTTGTATCTTCTAACATGTCCATCTCCTGCGCTCTTGGTCCTGTAGACCCATATTCACCTAACAAGTTTCCTTCCTGAAGTAAGGGGAACTAGATCCTAAGTCTGGTTCTTGAGGAGGGAGTTATACTCCTCCTACATGGTGGGTTCCCAAAAGGGATTCCTAACAGCCTCGCCATAAGACTGTGGATCTGAAGATTGAACCGAGAAAAGATGCCCATGTAGCATCGGTTCAATGGTAGTGAGTGCAAGAGGAGGCTCCTCGAAATCAAAATGAGTCCTCCTGGTATCAATTGGATCCCCAACAAGATCTCCTGCATCTTGAAGAGTAGTCTTGGCCCACTTGGGCCTCAACTCTTGCTCTGCATCTGCATTTGTCTGCACTGAATCTAAATATGATTGTACTAACTCGGTATCTGAATAAAATGAGTCCTCTGAATCAGAACTATCATCTGAAGAAGAGTCAACATGTGCATTCTCATCATCTCTGACAGGTGGAAGAACAAAAGTATCTACATGCGACTCATGTGGTGCATGTGAGATACTTTCCTCGAATTGGACACTGCTCTCAACGATGAGTTGGTCCGTAGAGGGATCAATGAGTCTATATCCCTTCACACCATCCAGGTATACAAAAAATACACACTTTGTACTATGTGGATCAAGTGCCTTCCTCTTCTCAAAGGGAATCATGGCCCATGCACGAGAACCGAATATACAAAAGTGGGTCACTTCCGGTTTGAGGCCGCTCCAAGCCTCGAAGGGGTTATTATCCTTGACAGATCTATGGGGAGATTTGTTTTGGATGTAGGTTGCACAATTAAGTGCTTCAGCCRATAATATATGTGGAAGTGACTATGCATGCAACATGCAAGATGCCATCTCTTTCAGAGATCTATTCTTCCGCTCAACAACTCTGTTTTGTTGCGTAGTATARGGAACTGTGTGTTGCAATTGAATCCAGCCTCAAGACAAAGATTTTGTACCTCATGGTTGACATACTCCCCGCCATTATCTATTTGGAGGACTTTGATCTTCCTTCTTGATTGTGTGTCAACAAGGGCCTTGAAATCTTTGAGATGTTGAAAGACTTCATATTTGTGCCTGAGAAATAAAGTCCAGGTGTAGTGTGAGAAATCATCAACAAAAATGAGCAGGTACCTTGCTTTACTAATTGATGGATGTGGAAAAGGGCCCATGAGATCGTTGTGGATCATATCCAAAGGATAAGAGGCCTTCTAAGTCTTTCCTTTGTCGAATTTCTCTTGAGGGTGTTTTCCAAGAACACATCCCTCACAAATTCCTTTGGAGAAGTGGATGTCAGGTAGACTTTCAACCATTCTCTGCTTGCTAAGTTGATTCATGTATCTGAAATTTAAATGCTTGAACCTTTCGTGCCATATCCTACTGCTTTCATCAACATGCGTAAGTAGTAATGCATAATCTGGTTCAATAAATTCAGAAAATGTGTAGAGTATGGATTGGTGATTTATCTCACCAGTAGAAAATTTGGAATTGGTTTGCATGTCATAGATATCCATTGCAGTAGGTGTGAATATTACTTTATTTCTGGTGCTGGAGTTTGTCATTTGATACACATAGAGAATATTGACGGAGAGTTTTGGAATGTGTAGCACATTCTCGAAGCTCCCGTTTGTGAGTTCAACTCTTCCTTTGTCGGTGACTTCGACTAGAGAGTCATCCCCCATCAGAATAGGGGGACCTTTGCATGCGTCCAATGAAGAGTAGAATTTCTTTGTGGATGCCATGTGGTGTGATGCACCTAAATCTACAATCCAAGAATCGGGAGAGAAGTTAATGGAAATCAAAGCATGGCTATAATTACCTTTCTTAGGGTTTAGATCTTCTGGCTTCTTCTTCTTGGCACCCTCGGGGATGTAATCTCCAAGGTTGTTTTGTTGAATTATTTGTGCCATTTGATCTATCTGTTTCTGCATGCATGCAGATTTTGGATGGAATCCTTGTTGGTAGTAAGTGCATTTCTCCCATTTTCTTCCCT
>SNQJ01S0012498.1:145962-164432 GCA_010110895.2 Picea sitchensis
GCCATAGTGGTGGTCTAGAGTGATATGGACACACACCAATAGTTACGGGAGTTAACTGCCACCTAGTCTGAGTTAACTAGCCTCTCAGTCTTCAGTTAACTGACTGAAACAAAGTGCAGTGAGGGTAATGCGCTCGTCTAGTGATAATCCCAAGGACAATGCACATTAGCAGTGATGATCCCAATGTTGCATGGTGATGGAACCAATGTGGCATCAAGACTCCACTCAACTAATCCAACTGAAGTTTGAATTGAAGAGAATATTCTCCTAGAATGTAGGAAAATGAATATTCTCCCTAAACTATAGGAGACTGAATAATGACTAATAAACATAGGGAAAACCTTAGGAAAAATAAATCCTAGGTGTGTGTGAAGTATCTCCAACAATCTTACATTTTAAAACAATCCTCAAATAATATAGGCCACCATATCCTTGCACAAAGTATTTATTTAGTTATTATATTTTCTAAAAAAATGTCCCCCCATTACTCCATAGTGTTCTTCGCTCAATAGTTGTTCTATTTGTGTTGTTTGGATACATCCTCTGATGATCCCATCAATGCTTATTTTTGTATAATTTTCCTAACATAATTTTTAATCTTAAGGCTTTATGGACTAAGCTTCTTATTTGTGGAACATTTATCCTTGCCGTGCTTGTCCATGTTAAAGAAAATAAAGTACATCCTCCAAATACCATGGAGCAACTTGTACCAAAAATAGGTTAGCATTGAGAAAATCCCCATCCCCTCATTTGCCTTCTCTCCATTTTTATTCTTGATAAGTGATTAGGGATAATGTGCACTTTTCCAAGTTTGACAAAGATCTCAAGTTCATGTTCTTTGCATCAACGACCTTTTTATTCTCCCCACTAAAACTGGTTCACAAGGTATTTTAATGCTTGGGGTCAATGCAAAAACTAAACTTATTTGCTAGTAAGTAATGGTTGATTTTTTTGGACAACATCAATCACGCCTAGGGATTATCTTTCTATGGTATTGTGATTCTTCTTCGCAATTGAGAGTTTTCTACTAGCATAGTGAATGGGATAAACCATCCCCTTTTCTCTTATTTATGTTAGGATGGCTCTAATGTTATTTTTAATGTATCCACATGTGCATGGAAATTTTTGTTTCAATATAGAAATCTCAAGATGGGTGCATTGATAATCCCATCTTCCAACTTTTTAAATCCTTGTTGACATTTTGTTGTCCACTTTAACAATGTTTCCTTTTTAGTAACTTCTCCATTGGATGGGTTATTTTAGTGTATCATTTTAGAAATTTTCTATAATATCCTACGTGGCCAAAAAAAAAAAACTTGATTTATGGGTGGTTCCAACTCTATTATAACTTTTGCCATGTCTAAGTCTACCATTATAAATTCGTTTGAAACTATGTGCTCGAGTAGTTTCCCAAAAGGTTTTAAGAATTTKCACTTTTMTAGATTTACGAATATTTGTGATTTTTCGACATCATTCTCAAGTTTTCTACATGATTGTTCTAACAACCAAATAATACCCAATTTTGTAGGTATAGTTCCAAAGACTTGTGAATGATTTTTGTTCTTTTAAATCTCCACAACGATTTTAGAAAAACATGCTCATGCATTTACAAGGCCAAAAGGATTCATTTTGTATGAAAATGCTCCCCACTTTGTTGTCAATGTGATCAATGGTTGGTCCTCCTTCCCTTTGATAGAAACTTGGTTATATCTCAAATATCCATCTAAGAATGAGTAGATCTTTTTTATTGTTATTACTTCTTGTTGGGTTGTTATATTCTTTGTAATGGAAACTCAGTCAACCGACTGGCTAGTCAAGGATGATCGACTGAATGTTTAATTCAAGTCAATGGTCAGATGGTTGAGCCAACTGGAAGGTCGATTGGTAGTCGACTATAAAACCGACTGGAGGATGAAAGAAGGTCGACTAGATGGTGGGTTTGTAGCCGACTAGTATTCAACTAGTGGTCGATTGTAACAGAATCTCGAGATTCACAGGATCACAACAAATCATCTTCATGGGTCTATAACCATTTTTGGGTGCCATAAATTAGGGTTTTGTATGTTGTAAATGCCTATAAATATGGCATTATGTGATATTATCTAAGGTGATGAAACTCTCATATTTGAGAGGTGTGTTATGGTTATGAAGATGTTAGACAAATGGTTGTAGGGTTGTTCGTGTGATTGAACAAGAGAGTAGGACGATGAGTTGGTCTTAGGTGTGGACCAAGGTTAGTCATGTAAATATTTATTTAGTGAATGAATGAGACAACAAGGAGTGGGAGTCACTCAAGCATTGTTGGTTTTCCTGGTTAAGGGTTTTCAGGGTAATTATTTGTGTACCATGAGTGATTATTATTGTTTACTTTATGTTTTAATTCTTTCTTCTCTCTCTTGTTTGGCTTAGATTCTCTATACTTCTAAGATTTCTTCAATTTTTTCCCTATGCCTTTAAAGGAATCCCCATCCAAATCCTTGGGCCAACTTCCGTACTTGATGGTATAATAGCCTTTAAAGGGTAAAGCCGCACAAATCTCCTCACCCAATGATAAATACTCCTGGTAGTAGCAAGGCATGTGTTTAATTGTTGCTAGCCTCCTCGAAATTCCAGTCATAAGATTCCTCGTTGTCTCCATCTTTTCCATTGTAATAAACCTAGTTCAATTTGGTACAAGTTTTTCCCAAACTCCTGTAAGTCTGTTGCCCCTTTAATTTCGTCAAACACTTGATAATACATACCTCATCTCACCGTAATAGTGTCATTGTGTTGTTGTTATAGATCTTTCGTGTTTTAGGTGTAAACAATAAGTTTATGTGCCAATTAAACTCTTAGTTGCAACAATATGTGTAACAACAAGATTGCAACAAAAAAATTTGTTGTAACAACAGGTCAAAGGCACTTCCACCCCGCAACATTTATAAGTGAAATGGCTCACATTTAGATTTGAATCACTTGCTGATGATTGACACAATCCCAAGGAGAAATGGATGATAAAGATGTTGCAATAGTTGTTGAAGCGACTCTTCCTTCAACAAAATGACTGCTAAGCACAACCACAAATTCCCTTCACACAAGACTCTGCTCAGTAAGAATTTCTACCCAGAACTCTACCACAGAAATCGATCTTGGGCTACTACCATACTCAGTAATTACAACCCTGCTGATAACTCAGCTCAACGACTATGAAGATAATACTCACAGGCTGGCAAGACCACCAACTATGATACCACTGTAATATCCCCATTAGAGATAGGTTAGGAGATTATGTTTGCTCTCCAATGACGTTGTTTCTCTTTGTGGGATTTTGTCAAATACTTTGCATATGTTTTTAAACTACAAGTTGATGGACAACTTTCTTCAAATAGTTTGCATGTGTTCTACTAGTGGACATTTCAACAAACATCTAGTAAGAAATCGAAGTACACATAAAATAAAAGAGACAACATTGGCATTTTTATTATGAATGATATTTGAAACACAATAATGATAGATCCCTAATGGTTGCTACAACAATAAAACACTACAAAAATCAAGTCAAAACCTGAGATAATTCCATAGTCTCCTCAACTAAAGATGGTTCTTCCCCCAATCTGCCTATAGGTTGTCGCCCAGCCTCAATCATGCCTCCCAAATGTTAAGAGGTAGCCTCACAACCCTCTCGCTTGCCTCACGACCTGCTAAATCCTCATGGTTTTTCCCAATGAGCTCACGACTCCTCTCAAGTGCCCTTCGTGGCCTGTAAAGACCCTTGTGCCCCCCTCCTATGCTCCATGGATCTGCAAGGGGTGGTTTGGCCCCTCAAAAGGCCATTGTGGCCTCTCCTTGGCTCTTGACCCTACTAAACGAAGAAGGTCAATCCCTCTAGAAACCCACATGGCCTCACACGATGCTACAAACCTCCAACCAAACCCCATGGCCTTCTCAAATGTCCACGACCTTGCAGGAAAGGTAAATCGACCCCTTATAATAGCTCTAAGAGCCTCCTAGCCAAATCGTTGCACCTCCCAAACTGAAAAAACCTACAATAAGATGAAGCTCATATGGAAATCCTGGATGGATTCCCCTCTTGTCTAGCTAGGGTGGATGTTGCACCACCGAAACCAAACCAATAGTGGAAGGGTTTTGTCAAAACCCCAACGAAAACCTTGGCTCTAAGAGCACTCCAAATAAGAGATCAAATCATAATGAGAAAGGTGAAGTGCTACTCTTTTTTTATACTTCTCTGAACCCCTTCGAGATCTTTCCTTTTTTTTGACCAAATCCACCTGATCCTTATTTCCCCTTTTAAGTTTCACTTAAAGATTAAAATCACTTTATAACCCTTTTTAACCCTTTTTTAATGTCGTCAGGTGTCTAATTGGATTTTAAGACATTCTCGGACGTTGGAAGTCCCTTTCTCATCATCCCAAACTTTAGATCTTTTTGTCCTGGTTCCAACAAGCTATTACACTAAGGTATTCCCTCAGATAATATGATCTGAATGACACCATCAATGCATTTAATTAAATTATGTTCAATAATAACCCTAAATGACAGGAATCGTTGAAATGCCACGAAACCAAGAATGAACTGTGTGAAAATGATCCCGATGTTGAAATATGGAAAAAGGACTAGGTTGGGCCTCATATAAACCCTCCAAATCCTCTAAACTCTCTGATAACATAAGCTCACCCTTATGTCTAGGTTGACATAAGCCTCAGAAGTTATCCCCAACTGCAAAACAAGGGAACCCAAAAATGAAGACATTAAATCACGAGCTAAGTTTCTATTACATATATTGCATGTGGGTATTGGTCGTGGAGTTGGCAACAATTCAAATAATAATAATAATCTATTTTTAAGGTCACAACCAAGGGAGACACCAAATTTGTATATAAGACCCTTACGCCTAGTGATTTAACTGGTAAAAAATACATGCTAACGATACAAAATACAAAAGATGTTGCATAACTTGGTGGTGGTAGATATACACATAATATATGAAATCCTACGAGACATTGACGGTAGGGATAAGTCCGTCCTCTAACCTCCTCTCCACAAACCCAGCATTCAAATCGCGGTGAAATTGGATTTAGCCTATGGCCCCGATTGCAGCGACGTCGAATCATCGGATTCCTTCCGGTCGCAGCCATGCTCCAATTCTTAGTGATTGCCCAGTAGAGCAAAGCGAAACGTTTATAAAATGGTCAACAACTGAAGGTTACACATTTTTTTGATACTTGTTTAAACTGATCATTAAAATGCTAGAAATAGTCTGGCATGCCAGGTGTGAGACATTCGCTTTGAAACGCTCAGCCAATGAATAATTAAAAAATGCTCAGGGAGGGAGAAACAATGCCCAACGGTCCTCTTTCCAGCGACTGACACAAAATAATAGGGTTTCTTCGACGTGTGGAGGCGTTTTAAGTGTTTTTTTTTCGTTTCTCTATCAAACTGAAAATCCAGCGGTGCTCTGGCTCCAGCGTATCGTTAAGTTGTTGTTACTGGGGGAGTTTGATTCGAATTCAATTCCATGTGATCGATGGGGTTTTGTGTAGAGAAAACTTGGCCAAATTAATTGACTGTGTCTGTTTCTGAATTCCTCACTGGTACCTAAGTTTGTTAGCAACAACAGATTTCAGACTGGGCACTGCCTTTCCACCAAAATAAATATACCCCTAACCAGTTAATTAATTCGATGACAGGGCTGCACAGCTCTAAATCATGGAGTTATCAAAAAAAACTAACTAGCTCTCATATACATATATACACACAATTTCATCTTGGATGGTTGTTGCTTTTCATTTTTCTCCTAAATTAAATATTTAGGATACCAAATCCAAAGGATTAGGTATCTAACACATAATGCTATCCCTATTAATRTGGATTTTCTAAGCAAGCACCCAAATCTTATATTATGCTTTCAAATAAGAACCCCATGACTACTTTAGTGGAGGCTATGTGACCCATCGAGGCTTYTATTCATTTAGCAAACCAATTAGTTGGATTGACATAAGTTTATTGATTCAATATAGGTTTAGTGTTAAGATATCAAATACTTTCAATTTTAGTATGTGGCYTGTTGTTACARTGGWCACATTTTTGGACTAATTATTGAAGTCCATGACCAATCTTGATGACCAATTTCCATATTGTAGGATTTATCTTGATATTACTTCCACCACTCCATCTTGATGTGATTCTTGAACAATGCCTAGAATACTCTAGATAACAACACATCTTCTAGAAATACGATATTCATTTCTTAAGAATTGATCAATCCACCAATTGTCTAAAATTCCATATATCATTGATCTTTGTACTAAGCTTCCATTGTTATAGCAACTAAGGAAGGTTACAAAATTAACTTTGAGGCATCAGATCATTCTTAGTGAAAAAAACTTAGCTCCTTAAATGAAAGATAATTTTAGTTTGCAAATTGGGATATGCAATTATGGACTAGAATTCCTTCCAACGAGAAATGATCAATATCATATTTCATACAACAACTAGTTATGCATGACAAAAAGTTGAACAATGAAGTCAAGCATCAATAAGTAATCCACCTTTAAAGCACAGTTCTCTTTCTTTGTGAAGATTCGATACAAAGGGGCCCTCAGAGAGATGTTAGAGATCATTGATCTTTGTACTAAACATCCATTGTTGTAGCAACTAAGTAAGGTTGTAAGATTAACTTTGAGGCACTGGATCATTCCTCTTGAAAAAAAAACCTAGCTCCCTAAATGAAATATATTATTGCACATTGGGATAGCCATTTATGGACTATAATTCCATCCAACAAGAAATGCTCGATGTCATATTTCATACAACAACCAGATATGCATGACAAAAAGTTGAACAATAAAGCCAAGGATTGACAAGAAGCCATCAACCTTTAAAGCACAATTCTCTTTCTTTGTGGAGCTTCTATACAAAGGGGCCCTTGGAGAAATGGAGATTTTGGAGATTATTTTAGATGATGTCATGCAACACAAATGTGTCTTTGACATTAAGCAACAAAACAAGAGTTCATGTAGCATGAAAACAACTACAAATTTTAGCAATTTGGGCTTAATTTGTTTGGATTATGAGAAGGGCGTGTTGTAGTTGATGTTAGAGCTTGTTATTGACTATTTCACTAATTCATACCTATGATTTTAAAGTTGGCCAAGGAACCAATATCAATGTTGAGATTATAGATTTGGATCAAGGCCATGTTTTAAGGTAAAAACTTGAAAAACATCTAAAATTTTACATATTAACAATAGATTTAATCGTCGAAAGCAAGAGGGTGAGAGATGGGAAGTTTCTATATATGTTTGAAAAAAGGATGTAGTTTCATTCTTCACATAAATCAAGTAAATCCTTATGATGTGATGGTACGTCATGTTTCTCCATAAAAAAATGTTATTAACTTCATTGCAACCACTAACTTGATATGTATACCACACTAACACTCAATATCACATCCAAAAAACTAAAGTTGGAAAAATCTTACCATTGTCTAAGACCTAGGTACAAGTGCTTTATATGGTCAAACATGGGGTTCTTGCAAGAGTGATTCATAGAAAAATCCCTCTTAATCTTTAAAATTTTGATTTAAAAGTTGAATTTTCTCTCTATAACAAGAACTAAAAACATATCCAAAGTTTTATTGATGTGTTGCATCAATACAATGGTTTCTAGTACTACCATACTCGACATAATATGCTTAATATGATTAAGCTTTGTTCATCGCAATTAGGATAACCATCCAAATCGATAGATTATCGATTTTTTGTTGTACAAATTATTCCAAGACATAGATGTTAAGTTATCCAAGTTAGTAAATAATGCATTGTATATAGATAATCTAAGCACATTTCTAAGTTTCTATCTTCCCTTTATTCTTGGATTTGTTCGTCGCAATTAGGATAACCATCCAAATCAATAGATTATCGATTTTTTTTGTACAAATTATTCCAAGACATAGATGTTAAGTTATCCAAGTTAGTAAATAATGCATTGTATATAGATAATCTAAGCACATTTCTAAGTTTCTATCTTCCCTTTATTCTTGGTACTAGCAACAGATTCAAACTTGCTTCTTTTTATCATCAAGATCCAATTCAAACTTTTCACTATCTTGATCCAAAATTCAATAATCAATCCATACATGCCATAAATTAGAAGGTCATCAGCTCAAGTCAATGATCCTAAAGTCACTTCAGTCTTTGGTATCTAACCCACAATGATAGAAGTGATGAACCTTATGATACAAGAAGTAATGGCCATCTTGAATAATGAGACACTCATAGAAACACACAAGATCAAAGGGGTTGAGTATTGGCAAGAGATTAGTTTGACCAACATACCTATGAACACCTATTATCGGAGTTGGGATAAGACTAGTTCCCACCAATTCACAAGGGAGTACACCTCGCAAAGTTGGGCACCTCAGCAAGCCATCATAGCTATATTAGCAAATGTAGTTGGACACTTGGAGCTATGCATTATCGACCATATCTTTTGGGTTTTTCCAATAGTTAAAACTATCGGTCAAACTTAATGAAAAATGAGCTCGAATGGGAAAATAATAAAGATACCATAGAGAAAGGGGGTGGGTCCTCACTCTTTCCATAGTAGACGAGCACTAATTAGTAAACAAGCATAATTCCTCTATATGAGGAGAGCTCCCATGCCCTCTTCCCACTCATAGTTATGCCTACTTCTATTGTTTCAATGCTTTCCTCTTTTCCCTTTACACGAAATAAAGGCTTGACATCATGGCATTAGTTTCAGAGTAAAAAATAGGACCTACCTTATCAAATACATCAAACATAATAATGGTTCTAGCAAGAACATCAATTTTATAGGGTAACATTTGAAAACTCTTCTCCAAGTACCCCAACATGATATGGTTCAGATTACATCACATTGTGAAGCCCAAGATTGTATTCTTGGAGAAAATTAACCTCACTAGTAAAAAATTGTAAAAATCCCTCAATAGAGACCTTCGTATTAAGTATTAGCCGTGCATTGTAACCTATGGTTTGTTTTCTATAGTCCACACCTGGCATTGAACTAGCCACCATGGTTTCAAACCTAGAGTCTGATAAAAATACTAGAAAACTCATTTCCAACCACAAGATAACCATGCGTATCATATCTATATACGTTAAGATTTCAACATTACCTAAAGTGACCTTCGTGGGGTTTGTAAATGATGTGAAGGATATGGAAATTAAAAAGGGTCTAAGGTGTTTGATCATGTTTTACTTGTTTTTTGAAAGCTGAACAAGGACTGAGTCGAGGTAGAAGCTTGATCTAGCAATTAAAAAAGTTCAAAAAAATGGTAGAAAACATCACAAAACTCAAGGAGCGAGCTATACAATAGACATAGGAAAGAGAGGATTCTCTCAAGATTGAGTTCTTAACCACATTAGTTGGAAAGGGTTTTGTAGCGCAATGGTAAAAAGCCAGATACTTGTAGCCTTCCATGAGCTTCACATAACCTTGTCAAGAATAATAAGTATCAACTACTCTAGGCATCTTTTGATGTTTGGTAACCCCTACAAAAATAACATGCACTAGCTCTAGAATGTCATTATTAGGGACTTAATGGTGCAATGTAAACCCCATGCAGAGGGGTTTAATATTTGCACTGAATTTAGGGCTTCTTGCAAGGAAATTTTTTGAATTTGAGTTAGGCGTTGGTTGTAAATGTGAATTTGTGATGTTGATAAACCCTATTTCCATTCTGAGTTCATGGACTTGTTGGAGCACATACATTCGACAATCCGACTCTTCCTTGCTAGGAAAAGGCATATGAATCATTACCATATACCACCTAATCTTGATCCATCAAGCTATTTGTAGCTAGTTTGACAAAGTGATGTATGATCCATGCTCTTCCCTTGTGTGGCCCAATTGCAGTTCAAAGAGCTTGCATTCTTGGAGAAAATCAGCCTCACTGGTAAACAAGTGTCAAAATCCTTCAATAGAGACCCTCTTATTAAGTATTAGCCATACAATAGAACCTAGGGTTTGTTTTCTATAGTCCATGCTTGGCGTTGAACTAGCCACCGTGGTTTTAAACCCAAAGTTTGATAAAGATACTAGAAAACTCATTTCTAACCACAACCTCACTGTGTTTGTCGTATCTAAATACCTCAGGATTTCAACATTGCCTAAAGAGACCTTGGTGGGGTTTGTAAAGGATGTTGAGGATATGGGAATTAAGAAGGGTCTAAGGTGTTTGCTCATGTTTTACTTGTCCCGAGAAAGGTTAACATGGATTGAGTCGAGGAAAAAGCATGATCTAGCAATTAAAAAAGTTCACAAAAAATGGGAGAAAATATCATAGCACTCAAGGAGCGAGCTATACATCAAACACACGAAAGAGATGAGTCTTCCAAGGTTGAGTTGTCAACCACATTAGTTGGAAAAGGATCCATAGTGCAATAGTAAAAAGCCCGATACCTCTAGCATGCCTCGAGCTTCTTAGAACCTTGTTAAGAATAATAAGTATCAACTACTCTATGCATATTTTGATGTTTGGTAACCCCTACAAAAATAACATGTATTGGCTCTATAATGCCATTATTGGGGACTTAATGGTGCAATGTAAATCCCATGTAGAGAGGTTTAATATATTTGGACTGAGTTTAGGGTTTTTGGAAAGGAAAACTTTTGAATTTGAGTTAGGGGTTAGTTGCAAATACAAATTTGTGAGGTTGAAAACCCTATTTCCATTCTAAGTTCATGGATTTGTTGGAACGCATACATTCGACAATATGGATCCTCCTTGTTAATCAAGGAAAAGGAATCAAAATCATCACCATACACCACCTAATCTTGACCCATCAAGCTATTTATATCTGGTTTGACAAAGCAATGTATGATCTAAGCTCTACCCTTGTGTGGCTCGGGCTCATGGCCCAAATGCACTTCATAGAGCTTGGATATGGCCTTCCCTTATTCTTGATAAGAAAATGTCTTCTCCTTCTCATTGTAATTGGTTATGGGAACAATTCCCCGATGCAAAACTGACAACCACATCTCTTGGAAGCATACCATTCTCTCTTCAAAATCCCTAATGATCTCTTGGTATTATGCTCCCCATCCTTGTGGCATGCATGGTCCTTAACCTTAACCATGAAGGGTTTATAGAAAATGTACTTTTTCTTAATGCAAAACACCACCTTCTGTTTGAAAACCAACTAATGGAACCTATGGGGGACCTCCTTGGCTTGGACCTCGAAGGAATACACACACAAACACACAAGCTCAAAGTATATTTTATATACACATTAAATATTATTTTCTTAGTATAATGTTTGAGATCAATAATCTTTATGTGTTTTCTCCTTCCAGGTCACAAGTAATTTATTCTAATCTGTGTGCAGTAGAGTAAATCATTAATGCAATGTAGTTCCTTAATCTCCAAATTTCATCACAAAGCTGGGGGTATCAACATATAACATCAATTTAGTGATGTTAAATTATAAGATGTAGGTACAACATTGATTGAAGATGAATTAATGGATAACGTTCAACCACCTGATCCAATATTAAGTGGCACTAGTCAAATTTGGATTGAATATAAACATTTGAGAAACAATATATGTTTTCAATCATGGATGGCATTAAGTTAGGCGAAATGTGGGCTAGGAATGATTGTAATTCATGATGTAATTAAATATATTGTACATGTTATTGGGTGTGGTGTTGTAAAGCATGACCAACACACCCATGCATACTGTACACATGAATTCAACATGGAAAATCATGATTAACATGATAAACCACACTAAAATGAGCAGTACACTACTAAAATTGATTTACATACAAGTAAGAAATATTAGTAATCTATATTCACAGAGTCGTTGTCTAGAAAGTATATGTTTATCCTTTATCTATATTAGTAGTTTAGGTTAGTAATTTATAGCTCTGCCCCTTAAAATACATCGAAATTGCTCAAAGTTGCTAGTATTTAGCTTGTAAAAATGTCATGACTAACTTTTGGTCACGTAGTCACAAATTAGCCAATTTGTAATGGTGCTCCTCCAAAAATTAACAAAAGCTTGCTTAGGTTGGTCTGATGACCAAGTAAGCCCCTTTTATGCTTGCCTTGTCTAGAAAAGAAGTACTTTAGTCTGAGTTGGTGGTTTAGACACCCAACATCAATCTTATAAATACTTAAATAAAAGAATAAAAGACCCTCTTCTACAAGATTAAATTTAGTGGCACCTTTAAGAATCACAAACTCCATATTCCTTTGCAAGGGGCTAAGCCCCAATGATTTTTCAAACCAGGGCTTGTTCTATTAATTTCAGACCATAGGTTGAGATTATCAAGGATGAATTCCTAACAATGGGACTTCCATCTTCTTACCAATTGTGAAGTGGTAGTAATTATTCCCTTTTTTCATTGGTCTTCTTAGTTCTTAATTCTTTAACTATTGGCCCTTTGAAAATAATTAGAGGTTCCAATTGATGAAATCACAACAAGCTTCTTGTATGTATAAGTAAGGGAGCAATAACTACCTTCATGTTCAAACATACTCACACATGTGTGTCAAAATTGTATTATAATAAACTCTAAGATATCCATTCACCAAAAAGATCCATTTTAAAAAAAGTTCCTTGTTCAACTTTGTGGTGTTTCTTAACCCTTAGACTTGAAATACAAACCACATATACAAATATAATAAATGTAGAAAACATAATACAAAAGACGAATAAGATGAAATATACCCTTGCATTATGATAAACACAATAAAGAAAACAATGCTCACTTGCTTCTTAAGGTGGGTGGCATTTCATTAAGCAGAGCTCCAAATACAACAATACTCGACCAAACATTATATAGCCTCCTAGCTCTTTAAATAGATTATCAACAACAAAATTCTATCTATTTGTGGTCCCCTTATTAACAAATATCAACTACATAGTGGACATTGGTTAATAAAGAAGACCTTTTTACATTAAATAACTACCCACTACCATCTAAATGGCCTTATTCAAAGAAGATAACCACATATATCAATTAATTGACTCCTAGATAGATTAACTAGGGAGGTTAGATTAGGACCCTAACAAACTTCATGACACTCTCTTAAAAAATGTGTGTTTCCAAAATATGTGTTTGTGACACTAATTACATTTGAATGTAATTTATTCATAATCTAATTTTAGAATGATTTCTCAATTTAAAATATTTAAATTGATAACTCTAGACAAACTTATTACAAATCTATTTCCACACAAATCCTTGTACATAAAATGTTTCCATTCTTTATTTTTGTTGCATGTGTGAATTTTCCCATTGTATTTTTTATTAACTTGAATATCTTTGATTTCCAAAGATGAAAAGGTAAAATAGACACCAAACCTAAACTAAAACAAATGCAAATCTAAAAGCCTCGAGTTGCGATAATTGAGAACGAAGTCTTGTAATGGAACTTTCACTTATCTTAATTCTTTAATTACGTCGAAGGCGTTCTCTATGGGGAGGTTTTTGTCCAATTTTCGTCGTCTGTGGAAGTCCTCTAAAAACATGACATCCGTCACTGTAATTCCAATTGGCACCTGTGCATTTACTTCTTACCTTCTTTCACCGCCCTGCTTCCACCGCCTTGCTGCACCACCACCCTTATCGTTCCTCTTATATTTACAGGCTTATAAGGAGCATGACTCGTTGCATTTAAGTTCCTCTATTATTTTATCCGTTGTGGTTTGTGAAGGCTTGAAGGAGCAAAGGCTCATTCTTTTGCTACTGAATTCATGAATAACCTCTCGACTGCATCAAAGGCGACCTTGGCAATGACATCAGAAAGAAGCGAGCATATTATTGTCGATCTGCTTCCACCAAAGGCTAACCCTATCGAGCAAGTTCACGTTCTTTTAGAAAAAGATTATGAGATCACGTCTCCCTCCGCCCATCCTCATAACCAACCTCTAATTATCATACCTCTTCCCTTCATTCTCTCTTCAAAACTTTGTGGAATCACACCATATTCATCAGCATACATACTACTTGGAGGATTCCTAATGACCCATATGAAGGACTCTTCATTTGCCTCCAACCCTGTTGCAATCTCCTCGATTTGTTTATTTGAAAGGCAGGCCTGGCTACAAAGAAAATATAAATAACAGACTTCTCTTTCCGAGAGTCAAGCCATTGAAAACATACCGAGTCATTGATTGAAGTGGGTTTCCCTCTTTCAATCATGGTTTTTCTTTGATTCGCCTCGAACAAAGMACAAGAAAGCAGAGGACCCACAGACCAAACAAGCCTACCTGAAACTCTCTGCACATGGTCTATATAAAGAGCTTCTAGATCATAGAAGGTGTTGATAATAGTACCCCATATTTTTACATTCAAAATCATGGAACATCTCATAAATTCAGAGACAGGATCATACCTCTTATATGCGCGATAAAGGCGCAAGATTTGGTACTTCAGAAAACTAACATGATGGGGAACTTCAGGAATATGAACTGTATCATTATCCGATGATACTTGTTCATGTGGCAGGTATTTCCAGAGAGAATATATGACATAAATAGAAAAATCACCGGATGGGTAGTATACTATCCTGGGTATGTCAAGCTTGGAAACTGTGTTATGAGTCCATCCAAGGACCAAATCGTTGATAATGGAAGCAGGAGGGCCGAACCCATAATCTAAGCTCTGCTTCTAATGTTGGAACCAGTCTTCTATTGGATGAGCGGTCTCCTTGAATGAATCCATGAAGAGTGGGATGAGATGGTAAGGAAGTTGCACCATGTTTTCACATCCCAGGGGTAGCCCTTCAGTGGGAGGGGAAAGAATGATAAGAGGTTGAATATGAAGGCCCTTTGATGAAGCTCTATGCAAAATAGGACTCAAGAGGGATTGATTTGGAGGAGTCGGGAGGACCGTTACAGAGAGGCCATGGGAGGCGAGGGCGTGGGTGAGGTCGAGCAGGGAAATCATATGGCCCTGTGCTGGGAATGGGAATACAAGAATGTGAGGCTTTTTCTCCATGGTCACTGCCATTTCAGTCCAGTCATGTTCGTTTTTAAGATTTGAGCTCCATGTTGGGTTCCATAATAGTTATACTCGATGGAAAACCAGAGGAAAATGTGGGTGGGCGACCCTCTCATTGAGTCAAATAATTATGAGTATACACGCGACTCAATTGGACGTGTTCAATGAATACTTTCAAAACACTGTAAGTACAAGTAGACGACTAAATAGGGAATTAATAAAAGTAAGGAAAATAAAATCCTATTCTAATGACATGTTTTTTTTATTAGGAATATCATATATTAATAGCAGGAGCCGTGAGAATCTGGGAAAAATCATGGTGGGGTTTGGATCATAATGTCAGAATCTTAGTGAAAATGAATATATTTTTCCACGAAACCCCAATCCCATATTTTACAATACCATCAAGAGCACATGACCAATAGATCGTCTACTCGGTGAAGTGGTATAAGGTAAACAATCTTTTTAATATGAATGAATTCTTTTAGATAAATTGTGTTGGAATTTAAAAGCTTTCAAATATTTAAAGGGGATATTTCATCTACACGATTTAAATTTATATTAAATATAAATAAATTATATATAAAATTTAAACAGAATGAAAAAAATAATATTAAAAGAGTAATAAACTAGCATACTAGCATACCTTAGAATACTATGCAGTGGGGAAAGACATTGAAAAAACTATTTTTAATGGTTATTTCGAAAACTTTCCTGCTTTTGGGTTTTGGCAACAAAACCCGAATGCTTACGTTGTCAATGGAAGTGAAAGTTGTTAACTAAAATAATGCACGTGATGTGTTGTTACAAATTAGTTCCTAAATTAGTGCTTATTATAGATATAATATGTATTATATATTTTATCATTGCAAAAGTACATAACCATAATAAATTTCATGATTTTAATCATGTCATGTTTATATAATTTTAAGATAGAATCTCATTTATCATTATATAATTCATTATTTTATTTATCCACACAATTCAATTGGATGGAAATATTATGCATTATATCTTATATGTTGCAAAGCATAAAATGGAAATATTAGTTACAAATTAGTTCCTAAATTAGTGCTTGCCACGGATATATTATGTATTATATTTTATCATTTGCAAAGTACATAACCATATGTCATGTTCATGATTTTAATCATGTCATGTTTATAATTTTAAGATAGAATCCCTCATTTATCATTATAATTCATTATTTTATTTTATCCACACAATTCAATTGGATGGAAATATTATGCATTATATCTTATATGTTGCAAAGCATAAAATGGAAATATTATGCATTATATTTTGTAGGTTGGAAAGCACAAAATCATGTCATGTTCAATATAACTTTTTATTTTTAATATTTTGGAAAATATTTTTTATAATTAAAATTATCAAAATTAAATAAACAAATAGTTCTATCAACTAAGAAAAGATATGCATCCTGAGAACATTATAAACTTGTTATTGAAATTTCCATGGCTTAAATGTCATAGTCCCTCTCATAAGTTGGCCTCATAAGGGAACCTTGACATAGTTAGTTAGTACGTTGAAGTTTGGTTTCTACATCTTAACATTCTATCTTAATTTATTATCTACTCATTTAATGGAAGTATTCGTTTCTACATCTTAACATTCTATCTTAATTTTATTATCTACTCATTTAATGGAAGTATTCCATGAGATTTATGGATCCAATTTTAAGTCATGTAATTTTGTTTGCACTATTTAACATGTTATTTTGTTTGTACTATTTAACTTGATTGTTCATATTTTGCAAACCTTTATGACCTTTGAGTGGGAAAAAGGAAAAAATTATAATAATGTTGTGACTGCCTAGAAATATCCACATAGAGTCAAAATCTAGTGTTGCTCTTAGAAACTACTTCTAAGATCGCACTAGAACAAAGGAATCACCTATTATTGTAAAGTTTGTTTAATAGATCAATTAGTTTGCATGGTATTAACACATCATAGGTTCATTCATTGATCTACTTATTTATTAAGTCATAAAGGACAAGAAGTTTTGGATTTATACTAGCATAAATTAGCAGAAATGTAAGGTGGAATCCATTCTATATACCTACAAATGGTCGTAATAAGTTAAAATTTCTTATGGCTTGCATGTAAGGACATTTCAAACGCTAAAAACATGGTATTAACATATCATAGGTTCATTCATTGATCTACTTATTTATTAAGTCATAAAGGACAAGAAGTTTTGGATTTATACTAGCATAAATTAGCAGAAATGTAAGGTGGAGTCCATTCTATATACCTACAAATGGTCATAAAAAAGTTAAAATTTCTTATGGCTTGCATGTAAGGACATTTCAAATGCTAAAAACATGGTAATGAAGGACAAAATTCTATTACTCCACCAAAATACTAAAAAAATGATCCTTAATAATATGTAAAATGGAAAACCATATTTGACGATAATATCCATTTTTATATAATATGCATCATGTTAAAAAAAGGAACATCTCTCCATCATGGTACCATCCCATCTTGTAACTTTGTATTTTAAAGGCAATAACTCTAAGTTCATTAGAAATAATTTTATCTTTATTTATTGATTTATGGAAGATTATTAGTATTAGTTTTAGTTTTATTTAGTGATTTATGGAGATTGTGTAAAATGTTAAATATCAGGAATTTGAATTAGACAATCATTATACAATTTCTATGCGGAAAAGAAACTTGCATCTGTGAATTGGATTGAACGATGTGGGAAATCAATGGGATGTGAAGTTGTCATTAATGAGGTAATTGTTAGCAAGGTCTTGAAGACTACCATTCTATCTTTTTTAGAACTAAACATGTTCAAGAACTTGATTGGATGTGCACTCATTGGTGCTATAGGGGGGTGAGGCCAGAGGGTTCAATGCCCATCCATCTAATATTGTCTTTGTTGTATTTATTGTATTAGGTCAATATCCTACCCAAAACATCAAGAGCTCTTCGCATTATATCTCTTCATTTTCTTTTGACAGGTAAGAACGAGCGAACCTTTCATGGGGGGCGTTTTTCTCAATACTTCCATAAACAAGTGTCCCACGCCCAACCACTACGAAGAAAAGGTAATGAGGTGGATTTTTTGTTACTAACATTAAAATAAAAATTAGTCTCACCAAACCATGATGAGGTGTATTTGATGTAACTATTATTAAAATAAAAAATATTCTCTCCAAAACATGACGTTGAAGGGGTTCTACTGCTCTACCCATCTCTCTTTTTTTCAATCAAATCAAACTCAACACGAAGGAATTTGGCAAGCATTGACATCCAATGGTGGCAGGGATATACATGTATCAATCACAATGCCTTTTATTGAGGTAAGAGAAATTCCCCACGTTAATGTTTTTTTAAGGCTTTCTTTGGATCAATGACAATGAAGGAAAGCATTAATGGAGGTTTATTTCAATTTTGGTTTTGATTTGAGTAACTTAAAGAATAAGGATAAGACATAATAG
>SNQJ01S0012498.1:177184-189682 GCA_010110895.2 Picea sitchensis
AGCATTAAAAGATAGGTAGGTGTGTTGTTGTTTATTGGGAAGTATAAATGTAATTTATCTAACATAAAACTACTTGCAAGGGCACCCAATCATTGACGACAACCATAACACATCAGCAAAACTAAACTTACTGTTGGCTGTTATAAAACAGCATAAAACTAAATTTGGGACAGCAAGAAACTTAGTGTCTTAGCTTGGTCAAAGACAGACCAAGAAGACTGCTGATAGGACCTGGAATTTTCTACACAACTCAAGCGGTTAGTGCCAAAAAGGGATGCCACCATAGCCCAAGGTCTTCAATTCAAACTCCATGATCATACGAATCTACATCATGGAAGTAACTGATTTAATGTCGAGCATGGTAGAAACCATTTGATCACCGAACCTTGATGTGTACCGTTAATGAAAATGAAATCAATAACGAGGTAGTGAATCGATATTGAAAATGGTCCCCAAGGTACAAGGTGCAATCTAGCAAGTGCGAATAAATGATTTGACGTCGTACACTTGTAGAGTCAATCAAGTAGGGGTCATTTGGTTATACCCACTGTCAATTGCAAGGAAACCTACTATTGGGGTCTCTAGACCTACTTTCTAGAAAATGAATTGGCACTCATAGGAAGAGATCTGTTGGAAGGAGGGCATTAGGGCATCCCCCATCAATCGACATGAAACCAGGACTAGGAATTTGATTTGATAATTTTGGAATTATAACTGTAGAACAAACCACTGAGTACATTCTAATATAGGAAAGGTCAACATAAATGGTCAAAATATTTGCAGAAAGGTTGACTCAAGCTACAACTTTCCTTGAACATTAGCTCGACACATTGAGGACTTGGGTGGCAACTGACACCAAAAGGACCAATGATATAAAGCTACAACGTAGGAGGCATTGAATCTCTCTCCATAATGATCGGAAGAATAACTAGTTGGAGGAGTCAAAACTCACAATCATGGTACATCTACTAAGCCAATACTAAATCCCAATTGTAAGAGATTGATGCAAATAGGTGCTATGTTCAAGGGCGACAAATTCTAACGACTGCCACTTCAACTAAATAAATAACAAAGATCGAAATTCTTTACCCCCTTTTTTCTTTTTGTAATTTTTTGATGCTTTTGTCTTTTTCATGTTTTTCAAAGTGCAAAAAAGAATAAACGTATACTATAATACAGTGGAGAAGATGAGTGTCTCAAGGGCGTGCAACTACATTCCAAGCGCACGAAACAAATCTATGCAAAACAAATGCAAAAAAGGTGTTAGGCAAGAAAAGTGACCGCAATGGTAGGAAGTAGATGGAAGCAAACAACAACATAGCAATGGGCACAAGTGTGCAAGAGGCAATAAGCAAATGCAAATGTAAACCAACAAAAATATCCGGAGCCCTTTAGGGAATGGCCAAAAATAGATGAGAAAGAGAGGCATGCGACTTGTTCTCAAAGTCATGATACAACTTACAAGGTTCTCGAGCCTATGAGAAAAACTCAGCATGGGCACCAAAATGGCAAAAGGGTGCTGACTACAGTGTCCCATGTTAGGTAGGGTCTTCTGTCAGATTGGTGCAAAATGCAGATAGGAAAGGCTAATGCACCAACATCCAACAGGTTCGAACCTATGGAAAATTTGGGTGGAAAATGTTTAAATGCATCATAACAAACGGGAAATCTAAACCTATATGCAAGCTTTAGAATATACCTGACCAGGTCAAAAAATGCACAAAGCACGATCCCTAAGCAACCAGGAGTCCAGTTCAAAGTCTTGTACCCAAAAAACAACAATAACAAGATCAAATCTAAAAAATCCAAAAAGAAACACCTATTGAGAGTTACTTGGACAGGAGTATCTTCAACAATATTCATCACCATGGTAGAGTCTACCAGTGAAGACATACAAACACCAAGGCTTGAGTACCTATAAACAATGAGATCATACTCAAGAGGGAAATCAAAGCTGAAATCAACAATAGAGTTTGCAGAAACAAACTCAACATTGCAAGGGACTAAAGATCTACTAAAGAAATTAGACTCATAAAACGAATCCAATATTCTACAACTAGAGAAGTTAAACTTAGAGGATAAATTTGAGGCTCTATGGTCAGAGAAAACAAACTTAGAAGGAACATCGACTTGTAGCTCAGTGACAGAGTCTAAAGACTCAATATTGCCAAAGTCTAAGGATCCACAAATAGTGAGATCAGACTCAGAAGGCAAATCAAGGCTGGATTTGATTGCAAATGAGTCCAATCCAGAGAGATGGTCTTTGGAAAGGACGGAAGAAAAATCATTTGACAGAATATCAAAATTGATTGTAGCCTCCAAAAACGCTTCATTTGAAGGAAGAACATTATCTTGAACATAACATACATCGGGACATTTGCTCCGGCCAATAGGGGGAAGCAAAGGCTCTAATGCTCCCATTGGATAAATCACTTGATCAATTGTTGGGACCATGTCCCAAGAAGGTAAACATGATTGGAAAAGCCTTCTTAGTAGCAATGACCAATCAAATTTATGGGACAAAGTTTTGAGAAGGCAAACACGAGTGTAAAAGATACTTCTTAGAAGCAATGATTGAGTCAATTATTGGGAACAAGTCTCAAGAAGGCAAACATGAGTGCTAGTGTTCTTTCTCAGAAGCAATTGAACACCTAGGATATGATGCTACATAATTCACCTATGGCAGGGTAGAATCCACCCAAATACTAGGAACATATAATGGGGTAGCATGGTTTAAAGTCAAATAAGGATGGTGATTATTCGCTGCAAGGTGATCAATATTGACAATGCTTTCGTTGTGAGGAAAATGCATCACCTGAAAGAGCGTAGATACCACAACATTCATAGCATATACATAATCACACCGAAGGAGCATATTAAAGTCCAATGGGCCGTCCATAACTATCATATCAACTAAGATAGTCTTCCCAACTAACATGATAGGAAATTTAGGAAGAATCCCAAAAGATTCACCAAGTCGTCTGTCAAAACCTAGAAATTGAATGGTAGCTGACACAAGTGTGGGAGAACCCATAACTTTCCAAGTCGAGGGGGATAACATGCTTACAAAACCTCCTTCATCTACTATACATTGGTAAATATTTAATGAATAAGCTTCAACCCTTATTTGGAGAGGTGCAAAAGAAGGAAGGCGAGGCTCAACAAGAATATATTCTAGAACTTGGAGGGAGCATGCTTGAAGTGAGTAGAATGATCCCTTGTTCAAAGGTTCTGACTTGGCATAAAGAAAACTTGTTCAGTAAGGTTTAGGCACAAAAGATCCTTGAGATAGGGACCACACTCTTTGTACCTCCGGAATCGCAGGGCGTAGATGAGTAAGGTGATCTCCCTTGTAAAATTTACAAGGGAACTTAGGCTTGTGTCCTATTCGTCTAGTTTTCTTAGCAATATTACAAGGGAACTTAGGCTTGTGTCCTATTCGTCTAGATTTCTCAACAATATCAATACCCCCAACATGACTTGCATTTACTGGTTGTTTGCCCCCAACAGGATTTGCAGTGGTTAGTTGCTTGTCTCCAACATGACTTGCAGTGGCCGGTTGCTTGTCTCTAGTATAACTTGTAGTGGATGGTGACATGTCTCTAGCATGACTTGCAGTGGTTGGTGACTTTCCCTCTTGTCTTCACTTCTTCTTCTTTGTCCTCTTTCTATTTCTTTTATACTTCCAGTTACTAGGAGTTAGACTTCTACCAAATGAGCAGAAGGAGGAGGAATAGATTTCACTGGTGAAGAAGGCAATGGGTCAACGTTAGTTCAATGCTTTTGACATAAGGTGCTTATTTGAAAAGCATCGGGAGTATTTGGGACATTCGGAGTGGAAAACAACCAAATTGGTAGCCCCACAATGAATCTAGGAATATTCAAGGTGGTCATCAAGGGGGCACCAACGTTTCCAAAGAAAGGAAAAACATAGGATTTCCCTTGGGAAGGGGTCCCTTGGTTGGTATCCTCAAGAACTTTAGCTGTAATTTTTGATTTAAAGAAAAAAATCTCTAAGGCCTTTTATGGGGTCAAAAAATAACAATCAACACACTTATAAAAGACTCTCTAAGATGTTGTCAAGTTAATTCACTCTCCCAAAAATTAGCCCTGGATGTTTAGGTCTCGAGTCTAATTAGTGAGGAGCCGAACATGGGCTTTCTGAAGGTCAACCTGGGATGGTGAAGGCCCAAGTCCATCCAACAAAGGTGTGAGAGATAGTTATAATAACCCTCATGCAACAATCACCCAAGGTGCAAGTACACTCAAGAAGACGGGAGCCCTCCATGGGAGTTGAGGAAGATGTTATGCATCTGTTTCAGCTACCATAGGCACTTCCCACTTGTAGTCACCTGGGTGAAAACCTAGGAGAGGCGACTATGGTTACCACTTTGCAATCAACAGTTAAGTAGAATAGTCATGGGTCAAGTTTCTGTGTGGGTAGGGAATGTAGGGCTGAGTCTTAGACCCGAAACTCTAGAGAAATTGTGTCACACCGGGGAATTACCACTTCAACTAAAGGTCTCGTACATGCATAGCCCACTAAACAAACATAGAGGGGATAATCTCTATGCCTGCTCGTCTTGACCTAGTGCTTGACGCACATGTGAGGCACACTTTCCCAACTAGTGTCTCTTGCTACTAATGGATTTGAACTCTCAACTGGTCAACTCATAGTTATGTTTCATGTGGCCTTGGAGAATTTACTCTCGAAAACTACAACCAAGGCCCTAAAATCCTATAATATTGTAAGTTTTCTATCAAAGAAAAACAAGTCTAGTTCATTTTATTAAGCGTTGCTTTTAAAGGACTTAGAACGGCGTAGAAGTGAGAAAAAGTTGATATTCTCAAATGAAAAAGATACAAAAAAAGAAGGCTTTTAAATGCAAACATTGCTTTAAACTTGAAAAAGATGCTTGAATTAAAAAAACTCACAAAAGTACAAAAACAAAGCAAGTATTTTCAAACCCTAAATGCATTGCAACTTTTCAAGAAAACTATTTCAAATCAAGGCATACGATTCTTTTGACTTTCATGAGAGCATGCTAATGAAAGCAATATAATCTTTCTTTTAAATGCAACCACTCCCATAATGTATCAAACAACTTTAGAGATTTCTAAGTGAACCAAAAGAAAATATTTTGATCATTTCTTCTTCTTTTTTTTTTTTTTAAAACTATACCAATGAATGAAGAATGAAAAAACATCTTGAAAAACCAAGTTCCAAAAGGTCTCTAGTCAAACAACAGGGTCTCTAGGTTTCAGGGGAAAAAATCTAGAATTGTTTTTTGCAAATATTGAGTGTTTCTTGCACCCTAGAGGTTTGTTCGCAGGTTTCCTTAGTAAAAGTAGCGACCATAAAGGTTTAATCGTGGGTTTTACACATGAAAGTGGTCGCCACTCGTGGGTTTTACATATAAAAGTAGCGAGTGCCTCCCAAAAAGTCAAAAAATAGGCAAAAAATTGCAATTTTTTGAACTAGCATTCTACTACAGCTTGACCAGAAGGACACTAAAGATCTTATACACCAAACACAAAGAAAATCACCCCAAAGAAATTCTATCTAATATAAGCAAAATAGGTTCACTATCTAGGATCAATAGCTTTCAACCTGAGAATCATTCACAAGAAACATAAATTAAGATTTATGGGGAAACAATTCCACTTTATGTCACCTACAATTATACAACAACTAGTGGTTGAAGGGGGATGGCCATGACCTTGCATGCAACAACATGCGGCTAAAGGATATGGCCGCCACTATTCTAAAGCAAAAATATGACGAATTGCGACTGCTATTTCAAACAAAGGCGAGCGCAAGGAAAAACAACCAAAAACATTCACTAAATAGCCTAGATCCCTATCTCAATTCCTCTAGGGCTTGCATGTGTATTAAAAATAAATGGCGAAGATTGAGAAGAAAACTTAGTTACATGATAGTTGTCCTTAGCTTTGGTGTGAGCCCTAGTCAATCTTATTCTAGTTCCAACTTTGCATCAGTAGATATGCACACAAGGAAAACAAACAAAACCTTCTTCATTTTTCATTTACCACAATTAATGAAATGAATTGACATGCAAATAACAATCCTGATTTAATAAGGAAATTAAATCTCGTATCAAAACCTCATTCAAACATGATAAATAACCAATGAAAGACAAAGATTTGGGGGTGGGGTGGGGGAGAAGATAGATCTATATATTCAATAAAGAAGAAGCAATGGCAAGTTTGATACCTGATCATTTCTACCTTACTTCCTTCTCCAAAGTCTGAGTCCTCTCCTTAGCCACAAGTCTTTATCTATCTACCCGTAGGATCCTAAAACTTATTATGGTGAAGTAGCCAATTAAATGGCGAATTGAACTTCACTCAAGCTCTAATATTGACCACGAGAACTAATGCCTATCTTTCTCTTAGCAAGGATGTACTTAATGACCAAAGATATTTTGCCAAAGATTTCTCCAACATAATGGCACTTTCACTTGACTCCCTGCCTTCTTGCCTTGGATCTTGTATTTATAAGATGTGGAGGTGATAAGATCATTGATGCATGGAATGCATGTTGTGCATGTGTGAGCCATGCATGTTCTCAACTCTTAGCTTTTAGCTTTCCTTGCGTTTTTATGTTTTCAAGGCATATTGAGGTAGGTGTGGGTTTGCCACTGAAATCTTGCAGTCGACCACGTTTATCTCTAAGGAAAAGTGCGGCCAGCTACGTCTGTCACTAGGAACAACTGTGGCCTATGTGCCATTTTGAAGGAAAAATCCATATCGATGCGCTACATCTTGGCATAAGGATGTATATTGGCTCAACTCAACTTTATTTGGTCCAGGGTGCCAAATATATGTATAACACACTGATTTGGCACTATTGTAATTTTCTCTTTTTTGGTTGTAGCAGCTTTCTTGACAATCCATTGGAGGCATTGGCTGATTTGCTACCTAAACTAACTCCAAGTTTAGCATCTTCTATGCCAAGTACAAACTCCTAAATGAAAAACAACCACAATGGTGAAAGAATGGGCTTAATTGGTGTTCATTTGGCCTTCTTTGGTCTTCACAACATAGTTTTAGCAGTGCATTATAGTGGGTAGGAATAGAACCCAACACCTTCGTTGGCCTTCTATAAAACTCGATTGCACTTTTTAATTAGCAAAAGACCCACTTACACAATACAATTAGCACTAAGCTCATGTGTAAATAAACTTTATTTATGAAAAACCTTTTTGCATGGGTGTTGAGTTAACATTTTGGTGGGCACATAAAATAAAGTAATTTAATATACCCCAAAGTGGGGCACCATATTCCTATCCTTGGTGGTTAAGCCCCTAGATATATTCTAGGGCCCCTAGATGTGTTCTGGGGTATCCTGGTCTGGGACTAGGCAGTTTCTAGGTTTAAATACCAAGCCGAGATGATGTGTGATCTTCTTCTCTCTTGGGATGGTCCATGAGACCTAGGAGCAGTTAAGAAGAAGGACATGATTACATCATTGACCTTCCTCTTATGCTGGAATGATAAAAGCTTAGAAGTTATATCATGAGACCCTTGTGGACATTTTGCTATTAAAGAAGACCCCTCCCTTGACTTTGTCTTGTTACTGTTGCTTCCCTTTGTTTAAGCCACACCCTCCTTTTTGTTTATGTGATTTGGGTCTTTGATAGTCATCTTGACTTTTTGACTTTCTAATTAATATTTTAGGATTAAAATATTAATTATTTATTTTGTTTAATTTGTTGGGTTTTAATTTAACCCTAAAATTAGGGCTAATTTGTAAACCCTAACCTACCCACCTAAACTATAAATAAGAGACCTCTCCCTCACACTCTCACTAATTATTCATTCATCTTCCTTCAATTCTCTTGGTTTGAAACTAGTACTGCGACCTCCTTATTTATTCTTGCTGGTTTATGGTACGGCCCTCCTTGGATCTTATCTTGTTGCTGAGATTTGCTGCGGCTCCTTCTTTGTTCAGTTTTGGTTTGGGTATGGCCTCCTTGGATCCTCTTTCTCCTGCTGGTTTGTTTTGCGGCCCTCTTGGATCTGTTTTCTCTGGTTAAGTATGTGGTGCCCCTTTCCTTACTGCTGCTGCTAACCTCAAGGGTTCTCTCAGCCAGCCGCATATCTCTTCTAATTGCTGTTTGGGGTTTTATTCCCTTCTCCTTGCTGCTGCCGCTAACCCCCAAGGGTTCTCTCAGCCTGCTGCAGGTCACTTCTCTTGCTGTTTGGGTTTTCCCTCTTTTGTTGCTGTCCACCTTGCTGCCTCTCTTCTTGCTGGTACAACCCTCTTCATCTGTTGATGATGACACCTGTGTTTGCTGCTGCAGTTTCTTTCTCTTTGCTGGTGCCATCTGTATGCTGCCTTACCTACAGAAATTAGTACCCTAAATAGGGTTTGATAGGGCAATCTTAGGACTGTTATCTATTGCTGTAGCAGTCCTATAATCTTGGTCAGTTTTTTTGTTGAGGCTATTAGTGGCTTCTTTTTAGCCTTTAGTTTGGACAGTGTGTCCTTGTTTCAGCCCCTTACTAAATGATTGGTATGCTGGTCAGTTTTCTGGTATTTCCCTAAAAGATTCTTCTTGGCAAAATTGTTCACAAGATCATGATGAGAACTGCCCCTGAGGGTTTGATCCATGACCATTAAAAACCTTTTCTGAGCATACAGAAAAGAGGACAACAACAAGGTTATCAAGTAATTCTGTTCTTTGTTTTTGCTAAGGTAGTGTTCAGATCTGCTATTTGTTTTTGCTAAGGGAATGTTCAGATCCATTGTATTATTTCTGTTGTTGATTTACATCAGAATTTGTGAATATATTGCTGATCCAAAACTACTGTAGTAAATAGAATTTAAAAGATATTTCTGTTTCTAGTTTGCCCTTAAATTCTAACACCCCTATCTCTCAAAAGGGAGATCAACTCCTCAGAAAGGAAAATATTCCTACCACAACCCATAATGGCATCGACCCCTTTTCTCAGTTGGTTACCTTCTCCAACCTGCCAAGCAAGGTAAGGACCGATCACTGGAAAAGATAAAACCAAGGCCTTCCATTGATTTGAAGCATTCTGTACTGGCTTGTGTTCCTTCCTTATCCATTCAATTATTGAATTAGGAGCAATATATTTCTGTATCAGTATTCTACTCCATAGGCTATCTTTTGTCAATGCTCCCCACAAGGATTTGGCTGCCAGAGCAATGTCAAAAAGATTTATGTTCTTTAGTCCCCATCTGCCTATGGCTTTGGGAACTGCTAAGGACTGCCACCGAACCCAATGAGACCCCTTAAATTCACAGCCTCCCTGCCAGAGGAAATTAAAACAAAGCTTGCAAATTCTCTCCAGGACTCCTTTCGGTATGTGGGAAAGAGTTTGCTAGTATACATGAATAGCCTCTAAAATATACTTAACTAGTACTAAATCACCCACTGCAAGACAACCACTTGTTGCACTAGAGACCTATCTTTTTTTCCATCTTCTTCACCAACCACAACCAATCATCCGTCCCATAGCAGTTTGACTTAAGTTTAAAGCCTTCATTAAAACTGAGTTGTTGAAAAGGAAAAAACCAGCCAATCTCCCTATCCAATTCCCCCCTCCATACCTGAACACAAAATGACAGATTTGGTCTCACTAATCTCCATTCCTGTTGCTTTCTTGAATAAACGAAGGATCTCCTTGACCTGTGAACCCTGTCTGCAACTTCCAGAAAGAAAAATGACATCATCAACAAACAACAAATGCATCAGAGCTTCCCTGCCAATTTGAATTCCTTTTATCATCCTTAAGTGTTTGGCTTCAAGGAGAGATCTGCTCAGACCTTCGGCTGCCAACAAGAAAATATATGGTGACAAGGGACATCCTTGTCGCAATCCTCTAGTAGGCTTGAAGAAACGAGAAGCAACTCCATTAATCAATACTGCGAAGGGAGTGGAAGATATACAACACATTATCCAATTGACCATAGATAGCGGGAAACCAAGATGTAGTAACAGGAGTTTCAAAAACATCCAAGACACCCTATCGTAGGCCTTGGAAAGGTCTAGTTTAATCACTGCTGCCGGCTCCTGAGATGGTTTTATTGAGTGGATTCCTTCTTGAGCCGTACCTATTGCCTCATGAATTTGTCTTCCTTGTAGGAATTGTTGACGCATCAAAATGGCCTGTCAAGCAAGAAGGGATAACGTTCGATGGCAGGTCCTAATTAGACCTACTCTCATTTGGAGTATCGTTTCTGACTAGTATGTGGGCCTGGTTGCCACTAAGAATTAAAAGAAAAAAGGGTAAAGACAACGAACTGCTCCCCAAAGAGTTCTAATTAATTCTAAATATAAGTTAGACTGAAAGCAAACTAATCTAATTTAACTAATTCTAATCTATCCCCGGGGAGAAAAACTAATAGATGAGCACAGTTTATAATGATACTTTGACAACAGAAATAGTTCATGGCAAGGAAGAGTATGTTATAACAATAATATTGCAGATATCATTTCAAATAGTTGAAGAGGAGACCTATAACATCATCCCTGCACTCATTAGCAATCAGAACATCATAAGAATCCTAAATACTAAACACAGAAATAGTTCACATGATCAATACTCAGAAAACTTAAACAACAAATACAAGTGTAGAATAGTCCCACAAGCATTTGCAAATAGTTATGACTTCAAAAATGCCTTTTGCTCTTCATATATCCTGAAATAAATTATAATAGTATTCATAGTCTACACAATGGGCAAAAGTCCTCCATTACATCCAACGAGTCTTCTTTTATAAGGCAAGAGAGACGCTTCAACTCTAGTGACTGTTCACTTCGTTTTCCCTTTGTTTTGTCATTTTACATTTTGAATTTCTTTTACATTTTTCAAAAATGAATATGCGGGAGTTGCACATAGAAGCTGAAGAGTCTCTTGGGTGGTTATTTTAGCACTAAAGCAATTTGCAAATGATATTCATTAAAAAAATATTATTAACTCTTCCCATTGGTGTCGTCTTTTGTTCCTCGAGCTATTCTGGGCGTTTATGGTGTGAGCCTACTGATTAAGTTCATCTGATTTTCTCCTCTTCTGTCTCAACTTTCTATCAAGCTATTCTGGGCTTGATTTCAACTCCTGTAGCTTAAGATATGAGTGTTGGAACATAACATAGCCCGTTCTTCAATCAAATTCGGGCCTCTTCTGTGTTCTGCGTTTTCTAGGAACTTTGACCTTCAATTTGTCAATTCTTACTGTGCTATCACGTTCTACTCTCTTCTAGCTTTCTGACGAGCTATCCTGGGCCTAATTTCGTTGCTTGTAGCCCCAGATATATCTGTCTAAAGTCTAAACAATCCGTTTTCCCCCCAAATTCATTGCATGCCGTTCTCTGTGATTTTTGAGATTTTCTGTCACTTTTCTAACTTGAAGACCTCCACCATTGCATTCCTCCACTCGATACCTTTCTAATGAGGTATTATGGGCATGATTCTAACACATGTAGCCCAAGATATGGCCGTTTAAAAACGTTACATGAATGTGGTCAAGAAGAGTTGGTCAGGTCGGGAATGAGTTGGTCGGGTTGGAAAAAGTTGATCGGACCGGGAAGAGTTGGTGGGATCAGGAAAAAGTTGGTCAGGATCGTTGTCAGGAGGAATTGATCGGAATGACCTGTAGCATTTTGGAGTGGATGAATTCTGACGACGAAGAGGGATCCAAGATTAAATGTGGGACTGATGGGCCTGGTGGCAGGTGCCACATCAACATCCATGTTAGTGCCACGTCAGATGGAACCAATGACAGGGGGCCACGTAGATGCCATGTGAGAATGAGGTGAAAATGGTGAATGAAAGCCTTGGAACTTTATGAGGCCATAACTTTTGATCCAGATCTCGGATTTGAGCATGGTTACAGCCGTTGGAAAGCTCTTGACGAGTGGAATCCAACTATGAGATTTGTTTACAGAAAATAATCAAAGAAAAGAAGGGGAAATTTTGACACCCCACCAACCTAAGAGAGGTTAAGGGGTGAGGTGTGTAACAATGACCAAGGGGACGAAGATGACATGTTGTGTGACAAATCAACGTTACAAATAACGATGAATGGTAAGAGGATATCAACGACAACTGAATGTAGCACACATGCCAATCTGGTCAAGCTAAACATCTTAGATGGCAGACCTGCTAGGATCACAAAGATAAGGAATACTTTCAGGTCAAAGAATAGGTCCTTATGCCAGACCGGTGTTGCACGAAGCAGGAGCATGGGAAGCGTCATCTTCCAAAAATCCTCAGAAGCGAAGCGCCTGTTATATATATATATTTATATATTGCATTTATATTCAAAAAACATGTAGAAAGACAAATTAATTGCAGAATATATAAAAACATGCATATTTGTACATCAATATAGATAGAAATGGCATCCATACTACATAGTTCATCAATGATTAATCATTCGAGCATCAACCATCTAGATTCTAGATTCTAGCAATTACAAACTTACAAACCAACATACAAATTTTTA
>SNQJ01S0012499.1:23928-82746 GCA_010110895.2 Picea sitchensis
ACACTCATCACTTCACTTTATTATTTAAATAATTTCTTCTTTGCAACCACTTTGACTACTTTGGCCTTTCGGGGCTTCTAGATGACTCATGAGGGTTCTCCAACTTCACATGGCCATAACTCTCTAACCATAAGGATTTATGTGACGTTCCACTTACCACCGGAAATGGCATGACATGCACTATCCATCTAGAATAGTCTTATATTCAAATATATTAAAACTCATACCATTATACACCAAACAAACTTGGGTCCATTACCCAAAACTTTGTGCTACCGAAATTTCTTGAAGGGTTGAAATCAATGACAACCACCCCAATTAATCAACAATATCCCAATTTGGCATTGATGGCAACACTCTGATGCAATACTGAAGTCATATCATGCAATACTAAAGTCACATCACTCATGCTCCCCTTGTGACCATCGCTCCCCCTAGTACCATGCCTCTGTGATTTGCATCTGATAAATCTCTCCCCCTTTGTCATCAATGGAAAAGGTATCTTTACATCCCGAGATTCTCCCCCTAACTAATCTGTCCTTGGGGATACTCCCCCTGACTGAAATTTTCCTGAAACTAATCTCCCAACCTGAACTGTCCTCTTTATGGTGCTTCCTCATGTACATCTAAGACATATAAGATAAGCATTCAAAAGAATTCATTTTGGAGTAGAAATTACTCCAAGTCTCTAGCGAAGATACTCAAAGGCTTCCCGTGGAAGCGGTTTTGTAAATATGTATGCCACTTGTTCTTTTGTGCCCACATATTCAAATCTGATGTTCTTCTCTGCAACTTGTTCCCGTAGAAAGTGATACTTGATTGGAATGTGCTTCGTCTTGGAGTGCATCACCGGGTTCTTTGAGATACTGATGGCACTTGTATTATCACAATAAATTGGAATGGCCTCATCATACTCAACTTGTATATCTGTCAGAGTTTGTTTCATCGATAGAACCTGTGTAAAACATGCTCTTGCTACAAGATACTCTACTTCGGTTGTAGACAAAGATATTGATGATTGTTTCTTGCTTAGCCAAGATACTAAACACTCACCCAAGTAGAACGTTTCTCCACTGGTGCTTCGTCGGTCATCAATTCAACCTGCCCAATCTGCATCTGTTTAGGAAATAAGTGATAGATCCTTTCCTTTTGGATACCATAATCCAAAATCTTTTGTTCCTTTGAGATATCTGAAAATCCTTTTCACTGCTAAGACATGTGATTCCTTTGTTTCTGCTTGAAATCGTACCACTTGTCCAACTGCCTGCATTACATCTGGTCTCGATGTTGTCACATATAGTAAGCTACCAATCCTTGACCTGTATTGCCTCTGATCTATAGAATTTGAATCATCATCTTTACTCAACTTGCAACTGGTTTGCATAGGAGTGGTAACTAGTTTGCAATCTTTCATTCCAAACTTCTTTAGCATTTCTCTGATGTACTTAGTTTGAGAAATAAAAATTCCTTGGTTTGTTTGACATATCTAAAGACCCAAAAAGAAGGATAGTTCTCCAAGTAATGACATTTTAAATTCATTCTGCATATCCTTTTCAAATTGTTGGCTTAACCTGTCATCATTACTTCCAAAAATAATATCATCAACATAAACTTCAATTAATATAATACTATCTTGAGTTACCTTGATGTAGAGGTTGTTGTCTGCACTTCATTTTCTGAAACCTCCCTGTTGTAGATATTTATCCAGTCTAGAGTACCATGCTCTAGGAGCTTGTTTTAGACCATAGAATGCCTTCTTCAATTTACACATGTAATTTGCGTTCTCTGACAACTAAAATCCTTCTGGTTGTTCGATGTAGACTTCTTCTTCAAGTTCCCCATTCAGAAAAGTTGATTTCATGTCCATTTGATACACTTTAATATTCTTGGAGCATGCATAAGCTAAAATCAATCGGATTGCTTCCATTCTGGAAACTGGGGAAAATGTCTCTTCAAAGTCCATTCCTTCAACCTGTGCATATCCTTTACATACCAATCTAGCTTTGTTCCTTGTAACATGTCCATCTTCATTCAATTTATTTCTGAAAACCCACTTTGTGCCAATCACATTCTTATTCTTTGGTCTTGGAACCAATTCCCAAATGTCATTATTCTCTATTTGATCGAATTATTCATCCATGGCCTTATTCCAGAATTCATCCTTGCTAGCCTCTTCAAAACTGTTTGGTTCAATCGTAGATAAGAGTGCTAGGTGTGTTTGTTCTGGTGAATGGATTCTTCTTCTAGTCTCAACTCTTGCATCCTTGTTTCTGATAATCTGATCTGAAGGATGATTCTTTTGTATTCATTTTATAGGTGTCTTTGGAGGCACTTACTGAACTTTCTCTTCAACTTTTGTCTGATCCTCTTCATCTTCCCCTTCTACTTCTTCTTCATCTTCTGCTTCTTCTTTGTAAAGTTGTTCCATTGATTCATTTTCTTCTTCTTTTAATTCTCATCCACTTGTTTCATCAATTGTTACATTGATTCTTTCCACAAATTTGTTCAACCTCGTATTGTAACACTTGTATGATTTCCTTGTACTTGAGTAACCAACAAGTACTCCTTTGTCCACACGAGATTCAAACTATCCCATTCTGCCATCTTCACTTTTGATGTAGCATTTGCTTCCAAATACTTTGAAGTGATTCACATTTGTTGATCTTCCTTTCCATAGCTCGTAGGGAGTTTTTTCATTGTTGTGTCTGATCATTACTCTATTTTGAATGTGAAATTATGTATGCACTGCATGTGTCCAAAAAATATCTGTCAATTTGGAATCCATTAGCATTGTTCGAGCCATTTCCTGAATTGTCATGTTCTTTCTTTCAACAACTCCATTTTGTTGAGGTGTCCTAGCAACGGAAAATTGCCATTTTATTCCATGCATGTTGCAGTAGTCCATAAATTCCTTTGAAGTGAACTCTCCTACATTATTAGATCTCAAACATTTGATTTTTGAATCCATTTCATTTTCAACCATCTCCTTGTAGACCTTAAAGTTTTCAAAAGCTTCTGACTTATTCATGAGAAAGTAAACTGCAATCATTCTTGTATAATCATCAACTAATAACATAAAGTATTTCTCACATTTTAAACCCTTTGTTGTAGTTGGTCCAACTAGATCAGTATGCACAATTTCCAGTGGTCTTGTCGTTGAATATTCCTTTTTTTTTAACCTGGTCTTTGTTTGTTTTCCTCGTTGACAATGCTTGCATAAAGTGTTGGTTGGTTTTGTGATCTGGGGCATTTCTCTAACTGATTCTTTTTTGCTGAATTTGACAAGGTTATCAAAGTGTACGTGACCCATTCTTATGTTCCATAGCCAACTTTCATCTTCATTTCCTAGACAACACTTTTCATTTCCAATTTAACTTATTACATATATGTTGCTTAAAGTTCTTTCAATTGTTGCCATCAATTTTCTTGAACCTTCTTTTCTTATCTCACACTTATGCAAATCGAAAGTAATTTTATGACCTTGGTCAAACATTTGACTTACACTTAGAAGATTATGTTTCATATCTTCTACTAGTAGAACATTTTTTTCCTTGGTATTCTTGTTTTCAATTCTGAATGTGTCTTTTCCAATGATTTTAGTTGAATCATCATTCCCAAAGGAGACTTATCCATCTCTTTTATTTCTTAATGTAAGAAACTTGTCTTTATCACGTGTCATGTGTTTTGAGTAGCCACTATCAACATACCAACCACGTTTCTTATGATTAGCTTGTAGAGCGAGTGTGCATTCTTCATTGCTATATTGATTATGCTTTCTTATCCATGTTCTCTTCTGAGGTTCCTATATGTGACTGTTGTTGTTCTGTTGTGGTTCTCTAGGAGGGACTGTCATTCTACAATCTTTGGCAGTGTGTCCAAAGTTGTTGCACTTGTATCATTCCACTTCAGTTCTCAATAATTCAAACCTGTTGTATCTTATTCTTTGTGTTTCAATAGGCCTTCTTGGATAACCATTTTGTGTATGCATTTCAAAGTTGTTTATATTCCTCCTATTATCTCTGCAATTTATAGCTATATGTCCAAAATTATTGCATGCATAACATAAACCAAAAAAGATAGTTCGATACCTGAGAGTTGAAGATCTTCTGAAAGGAGTTACTTTTATGAATTCTTCTTCTTCCTGAGGCATGTTTGTTTCTGTCAGTCGTTGATTTTAAAATATGAATCTTCTCGGTGGAGAAGTGTCCCTGTAATCTTCCTTGTAGGTCTTCATATTCTCTTTGATTGTTTCTACATAACTTTTTGGGTATGTTTTTGTTATGTTGCTTTGGAGTTTGATCCATTTTTTGTCTGATTGTATCCAAGTCCTGACTTGTCATGATGAGGCTTTTGACTGCTGATAATGTCATCCAAAACTTTTGAGTTGTTCTGCATATTTTTCTTTTGAAGATCCTTTCTCAATGTTACAATCTCTGCTTCCAAATTTCCAATGATCTTGTCTCTTTCTTCTACCTATTCTTTGAGTGCTTCTTCAATTCTTTTATCTTCTTATTTTTGAACCTTCAATTTCATGATCACTTGTTCTATTTCTTGAGTGTCTTCTTTCTTGTCTAGTTCCGCTTGTAGCTTCTTGGTTTTTTTTTCTTTTCTCTTCTTATAACTTCTATGGCACTCAACAATTATTCTCAGTAGTCAACTTCTGCCTCTTCATATTATTCTTCAATGTCTTCTTTATCAGAGTCTTCTACTACCATGAATATAATTTTTTTGTCTCACTGTCACTGACTTCATCTTCATCTGATGAGGAGATTTCTTCTTTGGTGCATAAGCTTTTCTTGAAAGTTTTCTTTTTGGTTCTTTTGTCTTTATATGTTTGTTTTCTATTTGAGTAATCTTCATCACTCCTCTTATTTTTCTTATGAGGACATTTGTTAGCAAAATGACCAACAACATCACAATTAAAACAAATCAATGGAAGCTTACCTTTATATCTGTCGTTGGTTCCCTTGTTCAATCTTCTGACAAAGTTGGCCACTTCTTCTTCATCATCTTTTGAGAAGTAATTGTTGCTTCTATGTTCCTTTTGCTTTCCCTTTTTCTTTGAATTTTTGTATGCTTTGAAAGTTGCTTCTTTTATATCTAGATTTTCCTGTTCAGTTCCCATTTCATATGATGTGAAGATTCAATGTAGTTCGCCCATGCTTATTGAATCTAGATTTGTTCTTTCTTCTAGTGTTGATATCTCATAATCAAATCTCATAGGAAGAGATCTTAGTACCTTTTGAACAATTACAGATTCTTCAATTTCTTCTCCCAATCTTATGATTGCATTCATTTTTTCATCGACTCGTAAGAAGTAAGCTACAATATTCGCATCTTCCTTCATCTTTAGTTGTTCGAAATAACCTCTGTAAGATTGAATCTTTGTTTCTTTGACTTTTGAATCTCCTTCATAAATACTTTGAAGTTTGTCCCAAATCTCTTTAGCGTATTTACAATGTACAACTTTGGTATATACCAATTCACCAAGACCATCCAGAAGTGCATTTGTGTCTTTGGAATTATTTTGACTGAGTTTCATTGTTTTTTCACTTGTTAACGGAACCATTGGTTCTTTGTATCCATCTACTACTGATTTCCAAATTTCAAATCCATGTGTCTGTATAGATGTTTTCATCCTGTTTCTCCATAATGCATACTTTTGTCCATCAAACTATGGTATTCTGTTTTTATACATGTTGTTGCTCTCCATGACCTACCTTTCAGTGGTTAAACTGATTTCTGAAGGAACTTTTTATGATACCAATTGTTGGATTACTGAGACGGGGTGTGGATCAGTAATATAGAAATTTAATCTTTTTTAACCATAAAATGCAAGTGTTATAACAATGTAGCATTATCATCCAATATTTGCAGAGTAAATGAGCAGTCATACACATACACAGTACACCAATGTTTTTACGTGGAAACCCAAAGCAGGAGAAAACCATAGAATGTTTTTTCTTATATGTCTTTAAGAATTAAATTCATTGGAAACACCAACTTCCTTTGTTTTCTAGCTACAACTGGAAGGAGGATCCAACCCCCTAGTTTCTCAAGCTACAACCTAAGGTAAGCTCCAACTCCCCAATTCTATGGCTACAAACAGAAGGAGGCTACAACCCCCTATGTTCTTTGACTACAACCAGAAGGTGGCTACAAACACCTGTCCTTTCCCCGTCCAATCGCTATGTCGTGGAAGTAGAATGATGGAACCACTGTCACACTATCACTGTGAGATATACTGTTGTAAACCTGTGCCAATCAACCTACACCAAACAACCTGTAACAACATGTGCCAAACAACCTGTAATCAACATGTACTATAAACAAGTGTTTCAACCATGCACCAACCTGTACCATCAATGAGTGCATCAACCATTCACCAAATATGTACCAATCAACCATCAAATACACATAAACTATGACTCATCAAGATGTACCAACATCATCAACTATACACCTCATGTATGTGCCAACTCATCAACTATGTGTCTCAACCATGTACCCAACATGTACCTCAACCAAAAGCCCTCATCAATTTCATCATCCAAATCTAATTTGTAACTCTCTAATAGACCTGGTGTATATGATCACATACCTACAAACCTTCCTTAACTTTAACAACAAGAGACTAGCATTTTCATCAAACTTTACTTTAGTCTCACATGACTAATTTTGGATTAGTCAACAACCCTAACTTGAAATAATCATTACTATGTACCTATAATAAATAAAGATATGAAAATAGTACACAATGTTCTTTAGTGTCTTTTATGCAATTCCTATAGGTTTTACTACTTGGAACCTCTCAGAAAAGGAGTTATAGCAAAAATGGCATACCTTGTTGAATTTTGGATTATTCTAGAGAGAAATATTGTAGAGCGTGCCCCACACAGAATATTTGTTGTATGGATCTGAAAATGGTACACATAATACTAAAGTCTATACTCTAACCAATACATTTTGTCTTACTAAATTTGTATCTTTTATGAATAAGTTATGACGTTTTTACCTGAAACACATGTTTCAGACTAGTTTCAAGACTGGCCACAAACCCTATTTTCCACAGAGTATAACTCCAAAAATGAAATGACCCACAAGCTGAAATTTTTATCACAACTACTTGGATATGTTTCCTCAACGACCTCCATATTTCACGGTCTGAATCATTCTAGAAAAAAATTTATTGCGAAAATGGTGAGATGACCTGTAAATAACATACCTTAGAAAGCATCATCAAAAGAATTTATCCTCCCTTGAATTTCGGCTTTCTTTACTTCACCTTCCCTCTGAAATTCGCCTTAGATATCCTTTGGTTACTTCAGTCACTTGTAGATATTCAATATTCTCAAGTGTNATAACATACCTTAGAAAGCATCATCAAAAGAATTTATCCTCCCTTGAATTTCGGCTTTCTTTACTTCACCTTCCCTCTGAAATTCGCCTTAGATATCCTTTGGTTACTTCAGTCACTTGTAGATATTCAATATTCTCAAGTGTGATTAAAATGAGAGACCCTTGCCTCTTATTTATACTTTTATGTAGCTTCCTCAAGGGGTTACCTTCTAACCATCTTAAATTGTTTTCCTTATTTTAGGGCTAACCCACTTGTAACAACTTTTCCACTTAAAAAATTCTCCATTAACTTTATTATTTGAACAATTTCTTTTGTATCCACTTTGAATTATAGTACACTCATCACTTCACTTTATTATTTAAATAATTTCTTCTTTGCAACCAATTTTACTACTTTGACCTTTTGAGGCTTCTAGATGACTCATGAGGGTTCTCCAACTACACATGGCCATAACTCTCTAACCGTGAGGAGTTATGTTACGTTCCACATACCACCGGAAATGGCATGGCATGTACTATCTATATAGAATAGTCATACCTTCAAATATATTAAAAATCATACCATTATACATCAAACAAACTTGGGTCCATTACCCAAACCTTTGTGCTACCAGAATTCGCTACCAAACTTTTTTCAAAGGTTGACATCAATGACAACCATCCCAATTAATCAACAAAACATATATTTTAAAATTTTATATAAAGAAAAAATAAAGGAAAAAATCAACTCAAATCTTAAATGTACATACCATCGTTCTTGATCAATTATTAAATTATTATTAGGATAGATGTTAAGTTTGGTGAAGGTCTCTTAGCCTTTCAGTCTAATTCAATGTTTGTGCCATCTTTGACCCAAGAGCCATCTTCTATTCCCAACTTTTTTATGTTAATGATCCTACTCTAGTTTCTTCTTTAGATGACGATAGTGAGGATGAAAGTCCACCTCCACCTACTTACCTTTCTCTTTTTAGGTTCGTTGAACATGAAATTGAACCAACACCAATGCCTCCCATATGGGTCCATACAACATGAGAAGTTTTTGGTGATCTTTCCATTGATCCTACAAATCAATGTCGTACATGTTCATTGTTCTAGTAAGACTCCTCTTATTTGGCTCGAGTTTCAGAGGCTTGTGATCCAAAAACAAATGAAAAAGCTTATATCCATTTATATTAGGACACAACATTGAATGAAGAATATTGTTCCTTGATGGTGAATGATATTTGGGATCCGGTACCTCTTTCAAAAAGAAGAAAGCTTGTCATATGTAAATGGGTGTATAGAAATAAGTATCCATCATATGGAAGTGTTTAAAGACATAAATCTCGGTTAGTTTCCAAAGGGTTTTCTCAAGTTCAAGGGATTGATTGTAATGAAACCTTCACCCCCATAGCCAAAATGAACTCCATTTACTTTGTTATAGCTCTTGTTGCCTCACATAAATGGGAAGTCCATCAAATGGATGTTAAATCCGTCCTCTTGCATGGGGATCTTCAAGAAGAAATTTGCATGGAACAATCTCCTAGCTATGTTCATAATGACTCCAACCTTGTTTTCCACCTTAAATCTCTCTTTGGTATTAGGAAAGCTCCTCGAGATTGGTATGCTAAAATGGATAACTTTCTTCTGAACACCAGATTTTTTAGATGTCATTTCGACCCCAATGTCTATACCAAGAAAGTAGGTAACCATCTCATAATACTTGTTCTTTATGTTGATGACCTTATTCTCATTGGTAGTGACCCCATATTTTTAAACCATGTGAAATCCATCCTTAAGAAGAAATATGAAATGATAGACCTAGGTTATTTGCCACTGTTTCCTTGGCCCCGAAGTCTTACATACCAAGGAAGGCATTTCCCTTTCCTAGTCTAAGTATGCATGTGACCTTATTCTATGATTTCACAAGGAATATTGTAATCCAACACCTTCTACCTTCCAGTGTGGAGTTAAATTTGCTACCACCTATACTACACCCAAAGTAGATGTCACTTTGTATTGTAAGTTAATTGGTATATTTTGATATTTGACTTATACCCATCCTATTTTTTCCTTTGTTGTTGGTCTTGTTGCCTAATATATGCAAACACCCCACAAGAGTCATCAGAGAGAAACAAAAATGATACTTTGGTATATCTAGGGTATAGTTAACTTTGGGATACATTACAATTCAATGGAGACTCCTTTATTGTTTGGTTTAATTGATTCTGATTGGGCTAGTGACCTTGTTGTTTAGAATTCTACTACATGTTATGTTTTTAGTCTTGGTTATGAACTTGTCACTTGGGCTTGTAAGAAGCAACAACTCTCACTTTTTTTGAATCAACAAAATAAAAGTATCGAGCAACAGTTAATGCAAGTCAAGAAGACTCGTGGATTCGACAAATCCTTTCATAGTTTTGATTCCAGCAACAACATTTGATTACACTCTAATGTGGCAATCAAAGGGCCGTCAAGTTCACCAAAGATCTAGTTCAATATCAACACAACAATCACCATTGAGCTAAACATGCACTTCATTAGAAAGCTTATTCAAGATCGCGTTCTTGAAGTGCTCTTTTGTCTTGCAAATGATCAAGTTGCAAACATTTTCACAAACTTTCTTACATTATGTTTCTAGATACACAAGAAAGGTTGCAAACATGATTAGAAATAGACTCAACGAACTCATGTAAAAGATATGTTAATTCCATTAAACTGAAGTCATTTGATACATTGGGATTGATGCCCTTTTATCTCAATCACCAAGTAGTTACACTATCGTTACAATTTATCTTCTTTATTTAAATAATATCCAACTATTATTTTATTAGTCACTAAAATGAGCATGAATTTATTACAACAAGTAAGCCTTATATTCCTATGCCCCCTCTTAAGGCTTACAATACAATTAAAATCACATTAGCTAAATCATTCTTTAGATGCTTCTCTTTGACAAGTAATGCTTAGATTGAGTAGGGCTCCATCAAGTTGCCTTGCAACCCTCATAAAGGTGTAACTCTCAAGCCAAATTTTCGAGTTCCTGGATTCCATCTCCTTGGACTCCCAAATTACAAAGCTCTCAAATTAAATTATAGGGCAACAATCCAAATGCGTGTCTTATAACCTCGTTATTGGACAACAAGCCTCATTCATGTCTCATAATCTCATTATTAGACATCAATTCACATGCACATCTCAAAACCGTAATGAGGGATAATTCCCAAGATCCATAAACTCTTGAACTATCTGGGCAACAATCCATGTTGAGCATCACCTACACTCAATCCCTTTATTATTTGAAAAATGTGGACCTCTTAAATTGTGAAAGAGTCATTTTTTTTTACTGTCCCATGTTTTGATCATGTGTAGAGGTAAAGGATTCTTGCCACATCAAAAAAAATATTGATACAAGGTTGAACATAAAATTTCCCTATAGAAATATCTCCATCTGTCGAGTCACCAAGGTACCTAACCTGGGTGCTCTCTTAGTTCTCTAGGATAATATTATGGATACAGGGTTTATTCATATCAATCTTACACCCATTGAAAGTAAACACTGGAAACCCTAATCGTTGAAACTAATACACCGTTGAAAAGTAATCGTGCTATAGAAACTAAAACAAATGGAATACACCCTAAGCAAACAATTTATACATAAAAGGACATGGAAACAATAATATTTGTTTGAGTGAATATTCCCCCCTTCTTCATCTGGGAATTAAATAACTCTGTATATATCTACAAAATGCGTGAAAATGATATTGTTGTTTTTTAGTATTTTACTCCTTTGAACATATACCATTTTCAAAATACCTGTGCTCTACTAAAATAGTTGTGGCTATATTGGAGACATAGTACAAATAAATCTTCTTTGCCTATGCTTGTGATTTTTATCTTTGTGTATAAACCCAATAAAATACATCTCTAACTCTGTATCGACATCCATGTGTGCTTCAATTTGGATCTGGAAATAAAATTTCTCTTATGCTCTTTCCATAAAATCACATAGAAATCATAGGAAAAATGTTGATTAAGGTTGGTTGTCATTGATGTAAACCCTTGAAGAAAAACCCGTAGCACAAAGGTTTGGGTAATGGACCCAATATTGTTTGATGTAAATATGACTCATTATTGTTTTTTCATTGTTGATAAGAAGTAAATATGGATGAACTCCAAAGTGGTCCCCTTATGGTGAAATATGGGTAGAAACCCTCATGGGAAGGCGCTTTGTGTGGAGTAGAGAACCAATGCTTAATTGTGGAATAATGGGATGAAGGAAGTGAATTTTAAGGAAAATATCTCTATATGGATAGTGCTTGTCATGTCATTTCAAATTGGTATGGGGAGCGTCACATAATTCCTCACGGTTAGAGTTATGGCTGCATGAGAAGTGGGAGACCCGAGGTTTGGGTAATGGACTGAAGTTTGTTTGATGGAGTATGATGCCAGGTTATGATATATTTTCAGATAATACTATTCTATATGGATGTGGCCACATGGCATGCAGCTCTGGTGGCATGTAGAACATCCACCATAACTCCCCGCAGTTTGAGAGTTATGGCCTTCTGAAGTTGGAGGACCCTCATATGTCATCCTAGAAGCCCCAAAAGGTCAAAGTAATCAAAGTGGTTTAAGAGATTTTAAAAGGTAAATAATAAAAGAGTGAAGTGATGAGTGTATTATAATTCCAAAGTAGAACACAAAATAAATTATTTCAATAATAAAATTTAATGGAGAAATTAAGAGTGGACCCAACCCTAAAATAAGGAAAGTGAACAGGCCAAGTGACCTAGAGATGTTTTAAGGAAGCTACTTGGAAGTATAAATAAAGAGACAAAGCTCTCTCATTTGAATCCTGCCAGAATATTGAATATTTATATGTATGCAGGGTAACAAGATAAGCTAAAACCAGGTCACAGGTGAAGGTGAAGAAAAAGAAAGAGGCCAAAAAGAATGCAAAGGAAGGATAAATTCTTTTGATGGTGCTTTCAAGGTATGTTATTCTGAGGTCATCCTCACCATTTTCACTAAAATTTTTTTTTTTTTTTTTTTGGGGGTTTGCTTTTGTTTTGAAGAAGCTATTTATTGCTTTTAGTGTATCTTTGGTAAAAATTCAGCTTGTGGGTCGTTGTATTTTGGAGAGTATACACTCCCAGTGGAAAATAGGGTTTGTAGTGGGTCCTGAAACTAGTCAAAATCATGTGTTTTGGGTAAAAGTCATAACTATTCATAACAGATCCAGAACCAGTGAGACCAAATGTGTTGGTTAGGGACAGTCTGTGGTAGTATGTTTTGTAACATTTTCAAGTCAATTCATCAAATATTTTGTGTGGGGCACGCTCTACAAGGTCTCACCCTCTCTAGAATAAGCCAATTCAACAAAGAGTATGTCATTTTGCTATAACTCCTTTTCAGAGAGGTTCCAAGTAGTGAAACTTGGAGAATTGCATAAAAATACACTGAAGAACATTGTATATCAGTTTAAGATATTTATACATTATAGGTTCAAGTTATGATTACTTCAAATTCGGGTTGTTATTCTGAAAATCAAAACTAGGCATGTGAGACTAAAGAAAAGTTTGATGAAAATGCTAGTATCTTTATTTTTAAAGTTAAGAAGGTTTGCAGAGATATGTGATCATATACACTAGCTCTATAGAGCACAAATCCAATTTGTATGATAGGGGTGATGAGAGGCTTTGGTTGTGATACATGTGTGAAGGTACATGGGTGAGACAAGTAGTTGATGAGTTGGCCTTTATACATAGAAATATAGTTGATGATATTTAGCTTTATATTACAGTGAGTCATAGTTGATAGTATGTACATGATTAGTACATACTTGATACATAGTTGGATACACTTATTTATGGTACAAGTTGATTACAGGGTTGGTAGATGGTTGATGCACTTATTTATAGATGCAGGTTGAATTCTGAGTTTAGAAATTCTGAGTTGATGCATGGATTTCCAGATTTATTGTAGGCTGATTTGGTAGTATATCTCCATTGATAGTGTGGCAGTGGGGTGTTCCATCATTCTACTTCACAAACCTTCATGGTGGCGAGGAGACGGGGCAAGAACTGGTGGTTGTAGCCACCTTACGGTTGTAAATTTGGAGAACATTGGGGTTGTAGCCTCCCTCTGGTTGTAGGCAAAGAATTGGGAGTTGGAGATTCCCTCGGGTTTTAGCACGAGAAACTAGAGGTTGGAGCCTCCTTCTGGTTGCATCTAAAGAAACAAAGGAGTTGGTGCTTCCAATGAATGTAATTCCTCAAGACATATAAGAAACATCATTTCATGGTTTTCTCGATTTAGGTTTCTCGTAACATTGGTGTATTGTGTTTGTGTGTGATTGTTATTTTCTTCTTGCTCATTATTGGATAATGAATTCTACATTGATATAACATTTGAAGAAAAGGATTATAATTACGTTATTACTTGTTCACCCCCCCCTCTCAATAATCCCAACAATTAGTATGAGGCAGGTTCCTTCATAAAATCAATTTAACCACTTAAAAGGTAGATCATGGAAGTACTGTCATATAAAAATGGAATACCCTGGTTCGATAGACTGATTATTTTAGGAGCATAAGGATGAGAACATATATCTGAGGCACAAGGATTTCAAGTTGTAGATCAATTTGTAGATGGATACGACACCACCAACAAATGACAAGCAGTGAAACTTGTTTAGAATAATTCCAAAATATAAATGCACTTTTGGAATGGTCACCGATTGATGCAGTGTCCTAAAGTTGCACATTGTAAATCGCTAAAGAGATTTGGGACAAGCTTGAAATATTTAGAAGGAGATTTAAAAAGTTAAAATGAGTTCAAAATTACAGTCAGGTTTGAACATAGCTAAAGTGAAGAAGATGAAATAATGCGGCCTACTTCTTACAATTAGGTGGAAAACGTTAGATACAATCATAAGTTGGGAGAAAGGTGAAAATCTGTGAGGCCATTGTTCCAAAGGTACTAAGATCTCTTCCTATGAGATTCAACCCCTAAGATATCAACACTAGAAAAAATCAGGATCCTAAACTCATCAATAAGCATGAATGAGCTGCATGGAATCTTCATGACATATGAGATGAGAACTGAGGCAGGGAAAGAAATCAGGATATATGAAAATGACCCTTCAAAGCATAAAGATCAAAGAAAAGAAAAAGGAACAAGAAGAAGAATATAGCAGCGACAGCGAGCGTCTAGGAAGATGATGAAGAAGTGGCAACCTTCATCAAAAGACTGAACAAAAGAACAAACGGTGTGAGTACCAGTGGCTTCCTTTGTTGCTGTTTAGTGGCAGTGATATTGGTCATTTTACTAGCAAATGTCCTCATAAGAGAAAAGAGAAATGATGAGTTACTCAAAGGAAGACAAACATATAAAAAGGTAAAAAAGAACTACAAAGAAAGTTTTTCAAGAAAAAGCGTTTGCACCAAAGAGACTTTATCTTCATCTGAGGATGAGATGAAGTCAGTGACAGTAAAGCAGGGAGAGTTCTATTCATGGCGATTGTAGAGAGACTCACGATAAAAGAAGACTCAGAAGGAAGAACATAGAGAAGCATATGAAGAGAAGAAATTGAAGAGGCAGAGGAATGACAGGAAAGGGTGTAAGAGTGTGGAAATTGCTCGGAGAAGAAAACAAGAAAAACAAGAAACTACAAACCAAAACTAGATGGCAAAAAGAACTCCAAGAACTAGAACAAATGATCCACAAAATTGAAGGTTCAAATAGAAGAGATAAAAGAATTAAAGAAGCACTCAAAAGAAAATTGAAGGAAAGGACATGATCATTATAGAGCACGGAAGAAACCTAGAAGCTGATTATAAAATACTAAGAAAAAGGATATTTAAAAGAAAAAGCTGTAGAATAGCTCAAAGTTATGGATGACATTATCAAAAGTAAAAAAACCTCATCATGACAAATCCAGAATTGGATACAATCAGATAGAAAGGGATCAAGCTCCAAAACAATGAGCAAGAAACAAATCCAAAATTTATGCACGAGAAACAATCAAAGGGATAAAATATATACAAGGAAGATTACAGGACACTCCTCCAATGAGAAGATTAATATTTCATAATCAACTTAGCGGATAGACAAGCTTCAAGAAGAATAAGGATTCATAGAGCACCTCCTTTCTCATAAAAGATCTTCAACCACAAGGTATCAAACTATATTTTTTGGTTTATGTTATGAATGTAATAACTTTGGACATAAAGTTGTGATTGCAGAGCTATACTTGGGGAACAATAACTACTTTGAGAGCCATGCACAGAAGTTATTCAAGAGAACCTAGTGAAACACAGAAAGAAGTTACAACAGGTTTGAATCTTTGAGAAATGAAGTGGAATGTTACAAATGTAACAATTTTGGACTACATGATCAATTGCGGAATAGCCGATCCTCCCCACAAGAACCTCCATGAGTCACAAACAAGAACCTCAGTGACATGGATAAGAAGCAAGATCGATTATAGCAATGAAAAGGGCTTGCAAATTAAACTCTACAAGCTAAGCAGGAAAGAAGCGTGGTTGGTATGTTGGCCATGTGGATATTCCAAAACACATGATAGGTGATGAGACAAGTTTCTTACATTCTGAAAGGAAAGGGTAGTTAGTCTCCTTTAGGAAATGATGATTCATCCAAAGGAAATCATTGGAAAAAGCATAGTCCGAATTGGGAACAAGAATGAAAAGTGAGAAAATGTTCTACTAGTAGAGAATGCATAGAAACTGTATAATATTTTAAGTGTGATTGAAATGTGTGACCAGGTTATAAAGTTACTTCCGATTCACAAAAGTGTAAGATAAAAAAAGAAGGTTAAGGAAAATTGATCACTACAACTGCAAGAACTTCAAGCAACATATATATGAGTTAAAGCGAAATTGGAAATGAAAAGTGTTGTCTAGGAAAGGAGAGATGAAAGAGAAGTTGGATATAGCTGTGAGGAAAAGAATGGGTCACATGCATTTTGATAACCTCAAAGTCAACAAAAGAGAAAGCGATCATAGAAATGCCAGATCCAGAAACCAACCAACCATGGCCAAGCATTACCAACAGGGAAAACAAACAAATACCGGAGTTCAAATCAAAGAGATATTCAACAACAAAACCAGCAGGAGGTGTGTCTTGAATCCTAGTTGGATAACTACAACGAGACAGAAGATGAACATGGACATATAAGGTATTTTGCAATTTGCTTTCTCAGAACAAACCCGGAAGCTTTTGAAAATTTCAAGATCTACAAGAAATGGTTGAAAATAGAGATGGATTCAAAATCAAATGCTTAAAGATCCCGGATAATGGAGGAGAATTCACCTCAAAGGAATTTATGGACTAATGAAACAACAATGCATGGAATAAAAGGCAATTCTCCATTACTAAGACACCTCAAGAGAATGGAGTTGTTGAGAGAACCGACAATACAAGAAATGAAATAAAACAATGATAATGGATTCAAAGTTAGCCAGAGATATTTTTTGGACACATGCAGTGCGCCCTGAGTTCACATTCAAAAGCAGATAATGCTCGAAACAACATAATAAAACTCCCTCTGAGCACTATGAAGAGACTACAAATGTAGGCTTTTGAGTTTTGGAAACAAAATGGTATAAAGAGACACATGGCGGAGATACTAGGAAATTTTGACTCTACATTAATGGACAAAGGAATACTTGTTGAATGCCTCAGAAGTACAAGGAAAGCATACAAGTGTTACAATCCTAAGATTAAACAAAGTTGTGGAAGCATCAACATAACAATTGATAAAGCAATTGAGCCAGGAATCAAGAAGAAGAAAACAAAATCAATGGAACAACTTTTTGAAGGAAGAAGATGAGAAAAGAAGAGAAGAGAGGAGATGAGAGAAAGAGAATCCGGTAATGAGTAGAAGAGCAAGTTCAGCAAGTATCTCCAAGACACCCCTGTAAGCGAGTTTAGAAGAATCATCCTTTAGATCGGATTAATGGAAACAAAGATGCATGAGTTGAGACTACAAAAAGAATTAGTTCACCGGAAAAAACACACCTAACACTCTTATCTACAATTGAACCAAAAGCTGTTTTTGAAGAATCCAACAATGATGAATTTTGGAATAGGACCATGGATGAAGGTGGATCAAATGAGAAAAATATTGCTGGGGAATTGGTTCCATGAACAAAGAATAAGAATGTGATAAAACTTGAAATAGGTTTTGGGAATAAAATTGAATGAGATAAGGATGGAGTTACAAGGAACAAAACTAGATTAGTATATGAAAAGGATATCCACAGGTTGAAGGAATCGACTGAAGAGACATTTTCCCCAGTGCTTGGGAATGTGACTGATCTATTTGTTTTTAGCTTATACATGCTCCAAAATGTTAAAGTATATCTCAGATGGGCCTAAATTATCTTTTTGAATGGGGAACTTGAAGAAAGTCTACATTGAACAAGTTGGGAGGTTCAGGTATGAGAGAACCTGAGACTATGTGTATAAATTAAAAGAAGGCCTTGTATGGTCTAAAAGCGGAACTCCTAGAGCATGGTACTCTAGGCTGGACAAGTATCTTATTGAGAGGCGGGGAGTTAGAGAAAAGGAAATCTGAGACCTTAGCCTCTACATCAAAAGATGAAACAAAGGAGTAATATTTTATTAATTGAAGTTTATATTTGATGATATTATTTTAGTAGTAGTATTAGCAGTTAGAAAGCGGAAATTTGCAAAAGACATGCATAATAATGAATTTGGAAATATAGTTGCCAGAACTATCTAACTTCTTCTACAGGACTTGAGACATCAAAACAACCAAAAGGAATTTTATTTCTCAAAATAAGTATATCAAATAAATGCTAAAGGAGGAGGTTGGGAATGGAAGATTGCAAAACTGATTATCACTCCCATGCAAACAGTTATCCTTACATACAAACCGGTTGTAAGTTGAGCAAAGATGATGATTCAAGTCTACAAATAAGAGGCAATAAAGGTCAATGATCAGTATCCTACTATATGTAATGACATCGAGACGAGATATGGCCTTAGAAGTTGGGCCAGTGCTTACATTTCAAAGTAGCACCAAAGGAATCACATGTATTAGCGTGGGAGGGATCTTGGATATCTCAAAAGGAACAAAAAGAAGTTTGGATTTTTATTGTTATCAAAAGGAAAAGATCCTATCACTTGTGCCTACAGGATGGTTGGGCAGGTTGTATTGATGATGATGAAGCACCAGTGGAGCCAGCGTTCTAATTAGGTGGTGTTTGGTATCATGGCTAAACAAGAAACAATCATCGATATCTCTATATCTACAACGAGGCAAAGTATGTGCCGAGTAGCAACATATTTGTGCAGGTTCTTTGGATGAAACAAACTTTGTTAGATATCTGGTTATTCTGTTGCACCCATTCCAATATTGTGATAATACATGTGCCATTAGTATCTCAAAAACCGGTGATGCACTCCAAGACTAAGCACATTCCAATCAAGTGCTCTTTCTGGTGAGGTTAGAAAGAACATTCGAGTTGGGTATGTGGGCACAAAAGACAAGTGGGACATCTTTACAAAACCACTTACAGGAAACTGAATATCTTCACCAAGACTTGGAGTTATTTCTACTCCAAAATGAATGCTTTTGAATTCTGATCTTATATGCTTATATGCTACGAAGAAACTGAGAGGACAATGCATGGGGGGCAGCCAGGATGGAAAGGAATACTGCCCCATTGATGACAAAGGGGAGAGATTCTAATGAATCACAGGAAGGGCAGAGGCAGTTCCAGGAGGCGAGATTTATCTCAGTCTGGAGAGGCGGAGGAAAGGCATGGTTCTAGAGAGGAGCATAGGTGAAGATTTGCAGATGTTACCATCAAAGTGTTGCCACCATCAATGCCAAAGGGGAGGTGGTTGAAGTTAAGGTTGGTTATCATTGATGTCAGCCCTTGAAAAAGACATAGCACAAAGGTTTGGGTAATGGACCCAAACATTTGATAAAACCAGCTCTCATTATTGTTTTTCATTGTTGATAAGAAGTAAATATGGATGAACTTTTAAGTGGTCCCCTTATGGTAAAGCCCTCATGGGAAGGCAGCTTTGTGGGTAAAGAGAACCCATGTAGGTATGGAATAATATTAAGGATGAAGGAAATTAATTTATGGGGAAATATCCTAGATGGATAGTGCTTGTCATGTCATTTCAGTGGTATGTGGAACGCCACACACATAATTCCTCTGCAGTTAGAGAGTTATGGCCATGAGAAGTTGGGGGCCAAGTTTGGGTAATAGACCCATTTGTTTAATGGAGTACTTGGTATGAGTTATGATATATTTTCAGATAATACTATTCTATATGGATAGTACATAGCATTCCATTCACAGTGGTATGTAGAATATCACATAACTCCTCACAGTTTTGAGAGTTATGGCCTTCTGAAGTTGGAGGACCCTCATATGTCATCTAGAAGCTCCAAAAGGACAAAGTAATCAAAATGGTTTGAGAGATTTTAAAAATTACTGTGTGAGAAGTGAAGTGATAGGTGTATTATAATTCAAAGTGAATACAAAATAAATTATTTCAATAATGGGGTGTGGAGAAATTAGAAGTGGACCCAACCTAAAAATAGGGAAAGTGGAGCCAAGTGACCTAGAAGATGTTTTTAAAGGAAACTACTTGGAGAGTATAAAATAAGAACCAAAGGATCTCTCATTTGAATCACTTGAGAATATTGAATGTTTAGGTGACTGGGGTAACCAAGGGATATCTAAGCAAGATTCTAAGTGAAGGTGAAGAAAGAAGACCAAAAATGCAAGGAGGACAAATTGTTTTGATGGTGCTTTCCTAGGGTATGTTATTTACAAGTCATCTCACCATTTCCCTATAACTTTTTTCTATAATGATTCAATTTGTGAAATTTTTTGTAGAGTGAGAAAACATATCCAAGTATCTGTGGTAAAATCATGCTTGTGGGTCGTTGTATTTTGGGAGTTACACTCTGTGACAAATAGGTTTGTGGCCAGTCCACAAACTAGTCAAAATCAGGCGTTCCGGGTAAAAACGTCATATGCCTATTCTGCTCTAAATCCAAATTTAGTGGGAATAAATGTGTTGGTTAGGGGACAGTATTTAGTATGCTTTGTAATAGTTTCAGATCAATTAATCAAATATTTTTGTGGGGCAAGCTCTACAAGGTCCCTCTCTATAATAATCAGGGAATTGATAGGAAATTATGTCATTTTGCATATAACTCAGCACTACAGAGAGGTTCAAATGAGTGAGAGACTTGGAGAGGGAATTGCATAAAAGCAGACTAAATAACATTGACGCTAATAGTTTCATATCTTTATATTACAGGTTCAAAGTTACCTGATTACTTCAAGTTAAGGTTGTTGACTAATCAAAACTAATAGTCATGTGAGACTAATGAAAAGTTTGGTGAAAATGCTAGTCTCTTGTTTTTAAAGTTAAGGAAGGTTTGTAGGAATGTGATCCTTATACACCACAGCTCTATTATAGAGCTACAAATCAATTTGGATAATAGAATTGATGACTTTTTGCTTGTGGTACATGTTAGGTATGGTTGAGACAAGTAGTTGATGGAGTTAGTGCACATACATGAAGTGTATAGTTGATGATGTTGGTACATATTGATGATCATAGTTGATGAGCAGTTGAAAAATGATTGGTACATAATTAGTACATACTTGGTACATGGTTGGATGCACTTGTTTATGGTACAAGTTGATTCTGAGGTTGAGTGCATGGTTGATGCACTTTTATGGTCTGAGGTTGATTATAGGTTGATTTACATGTTGATGCATGGTTGATTTATTAGTCACAGTTTACAGCGGGCATATCTCACATCTATAGTGTGATGGTTCCATCATTTTACTTCACTACTTGGTGTGGGGCGGATCAAGAATGAGGTGGTTGTAGCCACCTTATGGGTTTAATAGGAGAACATTGGGGTTGTATCCTCCTCTAGTTTGTAGACCAGTGGGAGTTGGAGCTTCCCTCGGGTTGTAGCACGAGAAACTAGGGGTTGGAGCCTCCTTCCAGGTTCAACTGGAAAACAAAGGAATTTAGTGCTTCAATGGATGTAATTCTTCAAGACATATAAGAAAAACGATACATGGTTTTCTCCCAATTTTGGGTTTCCACGTAAAACAATTGTATTGTGTATGTGTGTGATTGTTTACATTTCTTACTTCTCATAGTTGGATAATAATTCTACAGTGTAACATTTGAAGAAAGGATTATAATTACGCTACTAATGATTCACCCCTCTCGATGAAATCCAACAAAAAATACATTTGTTTTTTTGTGCAATAAGAAAAAACATTCTGTGGTTTTCTCCCAATTTGGGTTTCCACGTAAAACACTGGTGTATTGTGTATGTGTGTGATTGTTTATTTCTTACTTCTCATAATTGGATAATAATTCTACATTGATATAACATTTGAAGAAAAAGGATTATAATTACAGTATTACTGATTCACCCCCCCCCTCTCAGTAATCCAACAAAAAATACATTTGTTTTTTTGTGCAATGGTGCTATGATGTGCTATGATACAAGTTTTTTTCTCTAATGAAAGTTATTCTCAGGAATGACAACTCTTCTCCTCTGATACAATGGATAGCTCCTTTAACTATAGGCAACTCATTGTCTAATGACTCTTTTGAAAATGACGATATTTTATTCGATACAACAACTCAACTTCCTCTTAAATTTGGTGGATGTTTCATGATTTTCTTGATATAGTTGCAATTGATCACTTTTTTTTGCATCGATGACAAATTTTCTTTAATACAAAATGACGAATTCAATTTACTGTGGGAAGTTGTAGGGTTTGAAGACTCCACTCTTCCCTCCACACTTATTTATTCTCTTAGCTACTTCTTCCCCTTTTTCTTGGGAAAAAAATGGTCTTCGGTTGTTTTCTGTCACACACTTCTTCACTAACTAGGGCACAATTCCTTTGTGGCAACTATCATTGTTTTGATATACAACTCAATCCATATTAATGGTAGGCTTCCTATGCCATTTTCCTTCTTAAATTGTGGCTCCACTATATGACGGTTTTATTCCCTTTTTTAATAATAAAATCTCTCAACACAATAACCAAATGATATAACATCTTTGAAACGCAACTTGACTTCTTTCTCGATAGTCTCTTTCATTTCTTTACGGATCCCAACCTTCCCACTCCGATACCATGTTATTTTTTTAAATACACTAGAAAGATTGCAAACATGATTAGAAATAGACTTAATGGACTCATGTAAAATATATGCTTTTATTACAATGAAGTCATTTGATAGAATGGGATTGATCCCCTTTTATGTCAATCACTAGGTAGTTATGCTACCCTTACAATGTGACTTCTTTCTTTAAAAATGACCTAACTATTATTTTATTAGTCACTTACATGAACATGAATTTATTACATCAAGTAAGTCTTATATTACTTCATCTTACAGAAGTGGACTTTCCAAACTTTGATCTATGTTAGGAGTTCAAGGAGTTGTCATTAAGGAGGGATAGGTTCCAATGCCTGTTTCCTTCTCCTATTCTGTCACCTTTGCAATTCCTTACAATTTAGTTAATATTAACTTGGTCTAATGTGTCTTTAGGTAAAGTGTGTTTCATTAGTATGCATTTGTAGTCATGTAATTCTACCGTCGTGATATGTTCTAGACATAAAGTGATATGATGGTTCATATTCTCCTTGGTATTGATGACTATATTGATCTATGGTTTAACACCCAATTCGTCCATAATCTCTATTTAAAGATCATGGAGAGTCATTTGTTGATGATCGATTGCGAGAGAATCATATTTAGAATTTCTCTTTTGCATTAATATATTGCTTCAAGTGGCCACATTAGCCAGGGTTGTGGACTCTTTCCCTCTTTGAGGGTTTTAACAAGTGTGAGTGGTTGCTTAAGGTCCTCAACCTTTGTGGAAATACTTTGTTTATCAAACATCTTAATCCATATTTTATATATCAAAGATTCATAGAGATCAAATCCATGGAAGTGAAAACCTATACTCAAATTTTTACACTTACACAAGGTTTTCACTTTCACATATTTATTCCCTCTCAAAGTTTAAAAAAGAGAGAGTTACGAAGGATATATAGTAATTATCATTATTACTTTATTTATTTTTATTTTGGATCTATCCCACCTCAATCTTATTTAAGTTACGCATCTTCCTCTATGCTGAAAAATCACCCTCACGAAATTGGGGATCGAATTTGAAGGGCGTACTCATATGCCACTTTGATAGGCTATTTTCAGTGTAACCCTTTTACATTGACATCCTAAAATACACTATGCTTTCCCTTTGAAAAGGAAAAAAGGAGATCAATAATAGTGAGTATCCTTATCTTGAGAACAATGTTACATCATGTTATCTCTTTTAAAGAATTCATTCACTGTGACTTTTAGCTAAAATTTCACAACCTTTAACACTCCCACATCACAAGTGTGTCCTAGTTTTATCAAAATTTAAAAGGAATAGATGCACATTATGAACAAACCACTTATCTATACAAGAGAACAATATTCTTCTAAGCAAAACACTGCCACATAAATCTTGAATGAAACAATCAAAACCCTATCTTAATTGAGAAGAACCTGAAAGATCACTGAAAGGGGAGATTAATGTGGTTTGATATTAGATTTTGAGATTGATGAGGTTTTGCTTAGAACTTCTAGTGGTTGGAAATCATCAAAATTTTCTCTAGACTAAATGATCTTTTCTTCTTGTAATTCTATTTCAATTACCACAAAATGCTATTCATAATTTATGGGAAACTAGGTTCCCATGGTTGTTTTCTTCTTGTAATTCTATTTCAATTACCACAAAATTCTATTCATAATTCTATTTCCATGGGACATGTGTAGAATCGAGTTCCTATTCTACCAAACACAAGCTCTTTAAATTTTTATTTCAAGAACGACTTACAACTCTACTTGTAAAATAAGCTAAGAGACACAATTGCTAAAACAATTATTGAGAAAATCACGTTCACTTGAAATAACATTTTCTGCTTACATATATCTGAACATTCTTTTGTTTATACTCAACACTGACTAATTGAAAGCTACATATTCTTTTGCAACACTTATTTATCTTTAACTGCAAGTGATTAAGAAATTTAAAATCCACAACTTGTCCTCCTTGAAGATGAAAGTAGTTCCACTAAAGAGGAATAAATAATAGCTTAAGTAATATATTTTACTAAATTGTAATAAGGGCCCTAACAAATCTTCTACAAAAACCACCAGAATATCATAGCTTTGCTTTCATAATTTATGTAGTGTTCTTTTTTTTTCTCGCTTTTGCAAAACCCTAAATTTCCATAGAGGCATTCTCCACTTAATGATAATTTCCCTTCCTTGTTGATATCCTTTCAACCATGGAGGACTTATGGAGGAAGTATGGAGGAAGAGTTAGTGAACTATATCTCGATGAAATCAATGATCATGTTGTAAGTATTATCATTTCCAATGAGTGGTTGGAAAAGACTCTTCAACAACTTCTATTATTAATATAATGCTCAACACTTGTACAAGAGTCAACACTGGATTAGTCAAGACAAGGGTAGAGATTGCAAATGATGTTAACTTCTTTTTTTCAAGGAAAAAATCACAATTTCTATTCAAGGTGACAATGGAAATCAAATTTCTCAAGTGCATAAAGCATGAAAGAAAATAGGAAAGGAGGAAAATATAACCACATTAAGCAGACCCTTCCTCCCAAAATATTTTAAAGTCATATATCTCTATCATCAAAAAATACCAAATACTATCCTCCAAATTTTTTCGATATGTCTCTTACATCAATTATATATAATCAAAATAAAGCATTGAGGACGTTATACAAAAGACTTCTACATAAACCTATAACCACTGAGAAAGAAACAAAAATCATCAAAATTGTCATTGTCACCTAATTAGATAAAGAATAAATATTCATAAACTAAGCAAAGAAGAAACACAAATTCAATCCCTTATTTCTTCCAAAATCATGGAACCCTCAACTGATATTATCCTTCCTTTGAGAAGGTATCAGTTTTGATGTTAAGTTCTAGGAAGATATGGGTAAAAGTGATGCTCTCAGAGGCTCGTGACATCTCCCTCAAATGATTATCTATAGGCCTATGATGATAATTGTAGATTTGAGAATTCCCTTGCATACCATTAATGACAAGAGAAGAATCACTAAATATTTGGATGTGTTTCACATTCCTTTCTAGGACAAATTTAATCAAGATTTTCAAGGTCATAAATTTTGTGTAGTTATGAAAACTCGAACCCATCCTTCAAATTTCAGACCGTGTGTTTCAAAAAAGTGTAGAATACCTCCAACATTACTAAACTCAAATTACTAAAGTCAAGTGGGCCTTACATGTAATGTCCCCACTTTTGGATTCCCCTATCTTGTAGTCATAGGTGACCTTACGAGTTTATGTCATCATGACCAGAGTAAAATGAGGATAACAATGAGTTCGGGAAATTTGGTGGAGTTATATGGGGCCCAGGCTAGTCCATTCACCATTCACCATCTTCTATCATCGAGATCATTTCTGCACAGTTTTCTCCTGGTTCTATGGCATTCCGATGATTTCCGCAATTTTGGGTTATTGTTGAGCATACTTTAATTAAATTCACAGAAGGTATTATTTGGATCATATTATCTGAGGGGATACCTTCATGCAATATCTCGTTGGAACTTAGACAAAAGACATAAAGTTTGGATGATGAGAAAAAGACTTCCGATGTCCGAGAATGTTTGAGAAACCAATTAATCACTTTCTGACATAAAAAAGGGGTTTAAAAGGGGTTATAAAGTGATTTTAATCTTCATGTGGATTTGGTCAAAGAGAGGAAAGATCTAGAAGGGGTTTGGAGAAGTATATAGGAAGGGTAGCACTTAACCTTTCTCATGATGATTTGATATCTTATTGATGTTCTCTTTGAGCCAAGTTTTTTGTTAGGGTTTTGGGAAAACCCTTCTATTTCTAGTTTGGTTTCGGTGGTGGAATATCCACCCTATCTAGACAAGAGGGAAATCCTTCCAGGGTTTCCACTGGATCTGCATATCGAGGTTTTCCTTAAGTCTTTGGTGCAACTACTTGCTTAGAGGTTTGTGGGCATTCCTAGAGGTTCTCTTTGTATTTTCTATAGGTCATAGGCATTTGAGGAGGATGTAGGGTGTTGGGAGGTTCATTGACACATTGAGGGATTCATGGGTTGTCAGAAATGGATAACCTCACCATTTGTTGCAACGTAGGGATTTGAAGAGGCAACAAATCATCTCAAGCAGGTAGTGAGGGTTTAATAAATTGGTCATGTGGATTTGTGAGCAGTTCGTGAAGTTTGCATGCAGTTTTGAGGGGCCAAGTTGCATCTCAACAAAGTTGTGGGGTTTGGAAGAGGGGTTGAGAGCTTGTTCTTGGCGTTTGGGGTCTCTCGCTCCCCTTGGAGGGATTGATTCTGGTTATAGGAGGTAGCAATAGACTGTGGGGAGTTGCTTGGAGTTGGACGAAACCATTATCTCAAAGGATTGGAGGTTGGGGTGCAATTTTATGCATATTGGAGGAGCGACCATCTTCTAAATGAGATATGGGCTCTACACCAAGTTTTTGGCTTGCATATTGTGTGTTTTGTTGACTTATTATAACTACAACAACAACCACAAATATTGTAATCTGTGATCAATATTTGATCCATATTAAAGTGCCATCTTATCTCTTCTATTCCTGGTGTACTTAGACTGCATGCAATATGTTTGGCAAGATAACCCTTCTGAGAATTCATGCAAATTGTTTGTAGAATGTTGTCAATCAACTGGCAGCATAAAAATACATATGAATGCAAAGTGTTTAACAAAAACCCATACTTAGAACACAATTAAACCCATAATGACCTAGCCTAGCATACTTGGAATATTACAATGGTATCAAAGTTGGAGATATTGCCATCATGAAGGGAAACAACGGGAAGGAAATCAGATTGTGTACATATAGGTGTAAGAAAGGATGCTAGCATGGTTTTCACTAATGTGGTTAAGTGATATGGAGGAATATCTGGAGCCTGTGGCTGAAATATTGAGGAGGCTAGCAACAATTAAAAACATGCTTTGCCACTACCAGTAGTATCTAGCATTGGGTGAGGAGATTTGTGCAACTTTTCCCTTTAAAATATATTTCACCCTCAATTACAGATGTTGGCCCAATAATGTGGACGAGGATTCCTTTAAATGCACAAGGAAAAAATTGATGAGAGGTGAGTAGGTGGAGGAACATGCATCTATCCATGAGGAGGATGTATGCATAGAGGAATAGCAAACAACAACCTATGATACATCATTAGAGTTAACCGATGAGGTTGATGATACTGGTGTGTTGGATGGGTATACCTCTGATGAATCAACAAAAGATGAGGATACAACATCTTATGATGACTATGAGGAAATGTTCCAATCATCCGATGTTGAGGATCCACCATTTTCACTAAGTATGATGCTTATAATGAGGGTAGTTCAAGCGTGAGATCACCTATGCATGATGAGGATTCAACACCCTATTTCATCTATCATGTCGATGATGATGAGGACGTGATTGTACCTCAACATGATGATGAAATTGAATAAAGACCCTTAGCATTGCAAGATTTGGAGAATCGATTATTGGTCACAGAGGAGCAAATTTTGCAGGTGTTGACGAGGGGAGAGGGTTCCCATAAGTTTATTGAAGACCTTATGTGGAGAACCTGGTTGGATGAGAGACAAAGGGGAGTGGTAGATGGAGTTAATAGTACCCAATTGTGCATCATCAAATAATCACAAGAACATATGAAATATGATTACCTACAGTTGTTCATTGTTTGGCCTTGGGTATGGATTAAGAAATAAAGCGAAGAAAAAGGAAGAGAAAAGATGAAATGTGAATTGCGCAGAAGACACATTGACTGAGATTGGGTTGAAGTGGTTAAATAAGGAGCGAAGCAAGGGAAAACAAGTCATTGGACAAGAAGATCGATGAGAACAGATAAGCAAGGAATATGGATCGTGGACAACTCAGCAAGCGGAAAAAGCCACCAATAAATGCTTTGGAGCACCTCGCGAGAAAGATGGAAAGACAGGCTAGTGAAGCCCAGAAAACGCGGGTCAAAGAGGACCTAGGTTTTTAGATACCTAGGGTTTTGGTATTTAGGGTTTTGACACCTAGGTTTTGACCTAAGGATGTCTGAGAGCTATTGTAATGTATAAATAAAGGTCTAGAGGACCTGCGATTGGTTCGTCCAGAGTTGAAGGTTTGTTAATGGTTGAGAGTTCATTATTATTTTTGAGTGATTGTATTGTAAGAGAGAGAAGTATTATGTGTGAGAGCCTTCTGGTATTGTAAGAGCTTCAGCTGGGTGCAAAGATCAACCCTGCAGCTGGGTGCACAGGGAGGGGAGAGAAAGAGAGAGAGAAGAAGAGAGAGATTTGCAAGCTAAGAGATCAGATGGAACTGTATGTTTTATATAATATCAAGAAACGCAGTTCTGTGGACGTAGCCCTAGGGAGAGGGTGAACCACATATATCTGGTGTTATGTGTGATTGATGTTGCATTCTTTTGCCTTTTGATTATTCTGTTATTGCATCATTGTGTTAGATCTGAGATATAACTGTGTGAAGTGGGTTTAAGTAGGTAAATGATGTCTAGTTGATGTGTTGCTATTGTTTTAGATCCACTTTGCATTTCCTCTAGTTGTAGACACCTGTGTCCTGCAACCCCCTATTGTTACTTCGGGTGAGATTGCATCTGCTTCGTAGGTGTTGCCGAAAGGGCCAGTAGTTAGGGCTTGTTGGTGCGTTGTTAGAGCTGAACCCTGGGTCTGCCCCTGTGCCAACAAATGGTTCTATTGCCGGGACCGGGATCATATTGAGGGAATGTGAAGGTGGTTCCCATCGAAGACAAAGATTCATAAGTGGATAGAAGAACAAGAAAAGGACTTCATGGAAGCTTAGAACAAGAACCCTAATCTTAGCACAGAATACTGGTTGGGAAAGTATATCTTTACCGATATACACGATATTTTCTTTGGAGGAATTCATAAGGAGCTATACAAGTGGTTAGCCAGATTAGCAGATACCCAGTTTGAAGTTAGATCTAGACCGCCTGTGGTTTGGATGTCGGCGTTGATCAAGAAGTTCAAGAGAGTTCATAACGTCGTGTCAAGAGTAGTAGATCACTGGTTTGATAACACCATTGGAGGGTACATCACCAAGTTTTCTATTTGACAGAGTAGACTCATATAGCCAAGAAGAGATATATTTCTTTAAGGGGCCGAGAGGAAAATTTTTACACTTTTTGAAGTTGAAGATCAAGATGTTATTGCATGACAAGAACATCTTGAAGATACAGTAGTGGGACAGATTGAAAAGCTAATGTTTAAGAATTCAGACAGCGACACAAAAGTGGACATACGTGTAGTGGGAGAACCTTCAGAGAAGTTCCTCTGGCGAACTTGTTTGAGAAAAATCACGAACCACTAGCACAAGAATAAGGGTTGTACAGTGGAGAAGAATAAGAGTTATTGAATGAGGAACATTCAGAGTTCGCTCGAGCAGAGGAAGGGAAGACTAAAGAACATTGCCGAGAAGAATTAGAAACTTCAAGAACTCTGTTGACTGTTGAAGTAAGTACTATTACTCCTCATGTTGTTTTAGCAACGATAAGTAACCAGAGTAGTCAGAGTTATCAGAGCATTGTTACAAGAAGTTTATTACATACTCAGTCAGGAAACCTAGGAATATCTATGGCAGATGAGATGAGGTTACGCACCTTTAGGGGAGATGGATCTAAAAATCTTGATCAACACTGGTTTTGATGCGAAGCTGCGTGGAGTATTAAGAATGTCACTAACGAAGTTGTTAAGAGAGCTCAGTTTAGTACTACCCTAAGAGACCACGCACTGAGCTGGTATATGAAATTTGTCCAATGAGTTGCACAACAGAAACCATTGAACGCCATTAAGACTGCGTTGATTTTTGAATTCAAGAAACCCAAGTCGAAATCACAGTGCATTATAGAGCTGAAAGAAATCAAGCAGAAAGTAGTTGAACCTGTTTGGGAGTTTGATCAGAGGTTTAAGACCTTAATAGGTTGGTTGAGTTTTCAGATCCCAGATGAGCAGAACAAGGAATGGTTCATTGCTTCCCTCCTACCACACATCAGAGTCCCTCTGATGCAGCAGAAGGTTGCTTCGCAGGCTGAGGCATTGGAGATCACCATGAAACTAGAGTCAGCCCCTATGGGAGAATCCAACTCAGGTATGAGTCAAATTTTGAGTAAGCTAACTAGCTTATCTCTACAGGTCGAAGATATGAAGAAAGACAAAACAAAATATAAGAGAGAGGACATCTGGTGTATCAGATGCAAGTCAGAAGGTCATGATAAGGAGAATTGTCCCCTATTTCATGAATACTTGGCCTCTGGAGCTCTGAGCCCTTTGAAGCAGGTTACTCTACCCTAGTGCGAGGTATGTAGAAATAGACATCACCCTGGTGAATACTATTACATGCAAAAATATGTTCAGACACCTACAAATCTTTACTGCACATTCTGTAAATCTGTGGGGCATGATGAGAAGGAATGTAGAGCTTATGATCTCTTGCATGAAAGGTCAAGGGATACATATAGGATTCAAGGAGAGATGCAACAAGAGGGAACTACTACGCAGTTTAATTCCCCAGGAAGAGGAAACCTCAACCCTCGCGGTGGATTCAGAGGAAGAGGACGAGGAGGAGGCATGGGTCGAGGTCAAGGTCAGATCATTTGTTATAACTGTGCACAGCCAGGTCACTTGGAAAGGGATTGTCAAAACCCTTGTACCACTTGCAGTTACTGTAACTCATTTGAACATGTCATAGAATATTGTCATGTGTTGTTAGCCAAGCTTTAGGAGAGACGAGGAGGAAACCAAGAAGTACAACTAATATCAGCAGAACCTTGTGGAGTGGATACCATAGTCGTTGTTATCACTAGAGGAGGCACTGCTATAGGAGAAGACAGAGTGACCCCAGGGAAGCCTACAGAGGAATCAAGGGTCAGAAGAGCTGCAGAGAAGACACGAGAGTTTGATCCAAGGAAAGAGACACAGACATTTGAAGAGGCAAGAAAATAATTTGGGAGAGATTAGGCTTCTTCATCAAAGACACAACCAGAAGTAAGAGAATGTGGAATGCCTCTGGAATTTGATCAGTCTGCTTCACCCAGAGAAGGAAAAGAGGTAAGCAAGCTTATGGAGTTCTTATGCACTTACATTAATTTGATAAAGGATGAAAGTGTTGTACAAGAGCTACAAAATTTGACTAGAAAGTATGATCTAGGGAAGGTACATCCCTTACTGAATAGAGCAGTACATCAAGTATCCAAAAAGAGAAGGACAAATAAGGAACTACGGTTGAATGCTCAGATTGGAGATTATGATATAGATTATGTGGTCCTCGACTTAGGGTCGGAAGTAAATGTCATGACAAAGCAGACCTGGGCACTGATGGGAAAACCTAAGTTGATTTATTCCCCTATCAGGCCTAGGATGGATAATCAGTAGGCAGTAACCCCTTTGGAAGGTTGGAGCATGTCCCTGTGGACATCGACGGGGTCAGAGCGTTTGTAGACTTCAAAGTAATTGAAATAGTTGACGATAGTTTTCCTTATCCTGCACTGTTAGGAATTGATTGGGCTTTCAATAATTCTACTGCTGTTGACTTAAAGAAAAGAAGAATGACATTTGAAGGTGATGGCCTTGGGGTCATTGCACCTCCGGATCCTGATGAAGGTCGCAGATACACAGAGCCCATTAGAGAAGAAGATCGTGCATACGAGCTAGAGAATATATACAAATTGACAACGAGATAGAAGGATTACATAATCCTACAACATATGGGAATTTAAGCTAGTGAACTGACAATGCATGTTCATCAAATTCGAAAGAAGCACTAGAGAACTGGAAAAACAAAATGTATGAATTTTCTGCGTGGAGATGTGCTAGATTGACCAGAGAAGTTCGTTGGATTGGCACAAAAATCAGTAATTTTCCCACATTTAATGGTTTAAACCATTTGGAAACCTTCTTAATGGAATTTGAAGAAACTGTACCAGTACAACAGAGACTGTTGGCACTAGATGAGGCCTTGAAAGAAACTCCAACGAGATGGTGGGGAACGCACAAGAAGAACATTGCAGACTGGGTGCAATGTCGCACTTTGATGACAGTGCGTTTTTCAGACCAAGTAGAAGGGTGCGAAGTTAGATACATAAGTCAAAGCTATCTGAGGGACAATGTGCGAAGTTGTGAGGAAGCCTGGAGCATCATTCCTCAAGAGCAGTGAGTGCATAAATTCATTAACACTTTGGACACAACCCCTATCAAATGGTATCTTCAAGCGGAACTGCGCCTCATCACTGGAGATTGGCAAGGTATGAATCTGAATTTTGTAGCTACATTTTTATTTGAAATTCAGTGTCCTACGGTAGATCAATATTTACAGGTTGTGAGACAAAGTATTTCAGGAGGCACCTAACCTCCCTTTGGATCAAGAAGAGGATGAATGGATTGCACCTCTTCAAAAATTGCAAGGATGTTAAAATATCAATGTTGATGAAGATGATGATCCTAGGAATGTGAACATCGCAAAACTAGAAGAACAGAGAAACGTAGAAGGACTGGCCATTGAACTACCTTTTATTGGACAACCAATTAAAATCAAGAAATTTAATATTGGGATAGAGCAAGCACCTAAGTTGGCCAATGTTGGAGATTATTGGGATGATGCCACTATTGATAAAATCACAGAATTACTGCATGAATATCAGGACTTGTTTCCAACCAAGTTCACTGACATGAAGGGCATTAAAGGGCCCATGGGAGAAATTAAGATCCCCTTGAAACCATATGCAAGGCCAGCCAAACAGAGACCCTACAGATTGAATCCCAAATATAAGCAGAAAGTCAAGATTGAATTAGACAGAATGTTGGAAGCGGGAATCATAGAACCTGTTGAAGAGTCAGAATGAATTAGCCCTATGGTGGTTCAAGATAAGAAGACAAGAGAGATCATAATCTGTGTAGACTTGAGGAAACTGAATGATGCATGTTTACATGATCCATTCCCTACACCGTTTACTGATGAAGTGTTAGATAATGTGGGAGGACAAGAATTTTACTCCTTCACAGATGGATTTTGAGGTTATCACCAGATCATGATTTCTAAGGAAGATCGCCATAAGACCACATTTGCAACATAATGGGGATCCTCCCAATACACAATGATGCCCTTTGGATTGAAGAATGCACCAACCATCTTTTCTAGGGTGGTCGTCGAAGCATTCAAGGAGTTTCTACATAAATTTATGGAAGCATATTTTGATCATTGGACTATTTTTAGCTTGTTGCAAAATCATATTGAATGTTTAAGACTAATGTTGGATAAGTGTAGGAAATGTTAGATTGCCCTGAACCTGAAGAAATGCATTTTCTTTTCACCCTTTGGAGTGTTGCTAGGACATATTGTGTGTAAGCAGGGGTTGCTGGTAGACCCATCCAAGATTGCCATTATTGTTGATCTGCCCCCTCCTACTTCAGTAAGACAGCTGCGCACTGCGCTGGGACATACTGGATACTACAGGAAGTTCATTAAGGGCTATGCATAGATTACATGACCCATGGAGAATATTTTGAAGAAAGATTGTTAGTTTCAATGGACAGAAGAATGCCAATAGAGCTTTGACACACTGAAACATAAAATGGTTGTTGCGCCTATTCTGGTTTTTCTAGATTGGAGCAAGGAATTTCATGTGCATGTCGATGCATCATCTATTGCATTAGGAGCATTGCTAGTGCAACCATGAGTAGGAGATATTGACCATCCGTTAGGCTTTGCTAGCAGGAATCTCTCAACAGCTGAGATAAATTACACTACCACTGAAAGAGAAGGTTTAGCCATGGTGTATGCGCTGCAGAAGTTTCGTCACTACTTGTTGGGAGAACACTTTAAGATGTTCACTGATCACTCTATGTTGAAATACCTAGTCAACAAGCCAGTGTTGGGAGGAAGGATATGCAGATGGCTACTATTATTCCAGGAATATGATTTTGAAATCATGGTCAAGTCAGGGAGAATGAACAAGGGACCTGACCACTTGTCTAGGTTGGAACATGGAGAGGAAACTACTCATTGGAGGATACACTTCCAGAAGCACATTTTATGGCCATCAGGAAGGTCGATGATCACTTCATCGAGATAGTTCAGTTCCTACCAACAGGGATGACACCTCGCGGATATACAGTCATTCAGAAGAAACAACTAGTAGTTTGTGCTGTAGATTTTTCACTTATAGCTGGACAACTATATAAGATGGGACCTTATGAGATCTTGAGGAGATGTGTTATGGAGGCAAAAATACCACTAATTCTGGCAGAAGCACATGAATGCATCGCAGGAGGACATTATGCAGGAAAAGCAACAATGCAGAAGGTTCTTAGAGATGGCCTCTGGTGGCCCACTTTACACAGAGATGCTAAGGAATACTACACAGTCTGCAATATATGCCAAAGAGTTGGGAAACCTTACAGAAGAGACGAGATGCCTTTAGCACCCTAGCTAACCTTACAAGCATTCGAAAAATGGGCAATTGATTTCATGGGACCTATCAATCCACCAGGAAAGCGCACAGGAGCTCGATACATAATCACTACGATAGAATATTTGACTAGATGGGCAGAAGCAAGAGCAGTCAAGGACTGTAGTGCAACTACAACTGCATGATTCATATTTAATGATATCATAACCAGGTTTGGATGCCCGAAGATCCTTATGAGTGATCAAGGTACACATTTTATAATAAGACTATTGAAGCCTTAACTCGGGAATTTCAAGTTCATCACTAGAAGAGCACTCCATACCACCCTCAAGCGAATGGTACAATTGAAGCTTGCAATAAGATCTTGGAGACAACGCTGACAAAGATTTGCAGTGTGAACAGAGATGATTTGGATTTGCGAGTACCAACAGTGTTATGGGCCTATAGAACCACTTGTAAGAAGCTGACAATGCAGACTCCATTTAAATTGGCTTATGGTTTAGAAGTGGTTGTTCCTATGGAATACTTAGTTCCTAGCTTGAGAATTGCAGCATTCACAGATATGAATGACACTGGTGCTGGTCAAAATAGGCTTACGCAATTGGTAGAGCTAGAGGAAGGCAGAATTCCATCAGCAAGTATAGAAGGAACGAGAGAAGGCGTACCACGACAGACGCATCAAGAAGAAATCCTTTAAGCAAGGAGATCTGGTATTGGTTTATGACAGCAAATTCATGAAGCATCTAGGGAAGTTCAGGACACATTGGTTGGGGCCATATGAGGTTGCCTATGTTACAGAAGGAGGAGATGCAGAGTTGAAGACTTTGAATGGCGAATGGAAGGAAGGATTGGCAAATGGGAGCCGGTTGAAATTGTACTATGACAACTAGCTGCCTCACAACTCTCGATAGAAGCAGAAGAAGAAGGATCTAGGTACCAGGTGTAGTTGAAACTGGGTACCAAACATAGAAAAGACAGTCTGAACATAGTGGGGAGGAACAAGCAGAAAGCACAGGCTGCGCTACGCAGTCTGAAGTAGAAGTGAAACAGAAGATTCATATCTACAGTGCCTCGGGACGAGTCACAGGTGAGTGTTAGGGGCCTGTTGGGCCTTGGGTATGGATTAAGAAAGAAAGCGAAGAAAAAGGAAGAGAAAAGACAAAATGCGAACTGCGTGGAAGACACATTGACTGAGATTGGGTCGAAGTGGTTAAAGAAGAAGAAAAGAAGGAGCGAAGCAAGGGAAAACAAGTCATTGGATGAGAAGATCGAGGAGAACAAATAAGCAAGGAAGATGGATCGTGGACAACTCAACAAACGGAAAAAGGCACCAATAGATGCTTTGGAGCACCTCGCGGGAAAGATGGAAAGATAGGTTGGCGAAACCCAGAAAACGAGGGTCAAAGAGGACCTAGGGTTTTATACACCTAGGGTTTTGGTATTTAGGGTTTTGGCCTAAGGATGTCCGAGAGCTATTGTAATGTATAAATAAAGGTCTAGAGGACCTTGGATGGGATCGTTCAGAGTTCGTCCAGAGTTGAAGGTTCATTAATGGTTGAGAGTTCATTATTATTGTTGAGTGATTGTATTGTGAGAGAGAGAAGTGTTGTGTGTGAGAGCCTACTGGTATTGTAAGATCTTCAACTAGGTGCAAAGATCAACCTTGCAGTTGGGTGCGCAGGGAGGGGAGAGAAATAAAGAGAGAAAAAGAGAGAGTTCTGCAAGCTAAGAGTGCAAATAGAACTGTATGTTTTATATAATATCAAGAAACACAGTTTTGTGGACATAACCCTAGGGAGAGGGTGAGCCACGTATATCTGGTGTTATGTGTGATTGGCGTTGCATTCTTTTGCCTTCTGATTATTCTATTATTGCATCATTGTGTTAGATCTGAGATATAACTGTGCGAAGTAGGTTTAAGTACGTAAATGATATCTAGTCGTTGTGTTGCTATTGTTTTGGATCCACTTTGCATTTCCTCTAGTTGTAGACACCTGTGTCCTGCAACCCCCTATTGCTACTTTGGGTGACTGCATCTGCTTTGTAGGTGTTATCGAAAGGGCCAGTAGTTAGGGCTTGTTGGTGCGATGTTAGAGCTGAACCTTGGGTCTACCCCTCTGCCAACATTCATGTATAGGGACCTTGCTCTTGAGTTCGTTGAAGATAAGGAAAGGGAGGTTAAGGAGATTTGTTACCAGTTGAGTTGGGAACACTCTTCATCATTGACAATCGTGACACATGAGGTCGTGTGTGGCACTCGTGATTTGACAAAGGAGCCTCTTGTGATGATCTTGCATGAGGATAATTCATAATTACAAGTGCTTGAGGAGAGGTTTGACACAAAGGGTTTTGACCATGTGCATGTTTTACATCGTGGGGATCATGAACTGCTTATTTTGGAGAGCCCACTAAAGGCTCAAGGCTTGGCTACAGAGGAGATAATTGAGCACATCTCTTGTGGACCATCCCACATGGAAGTATATGCATCCATGGATTGGGTGGACAGGTATATGATAGACTTGGGTACGCTATGGGATATAGGTTCAGGCTACATCAGCAAAGTGATGGATACAGTAGCACCTATAAGATATAGGATGATACGGGACGATTCAGTGATAGCCAATAGAGTGCATGGGTATTCCTTGGCACAAGACAATGTACAATGGAGTTGAGGGGTGTTTCTGCCAGGGAGACGTCCTGACAGAGTCCTCAAGCGTACCATTGAGCTGAGGTTGCCTAGGATCAGTGAGTGGATGGGTGATCCTCAGGCTTGACAAATACCCATATTCAAGACACAAAAAAACCCGTAATAACCTAGCCTAACATACTTGGAATATTACAGTGGTATTAGAGCTAGAGATATTTCCAGCCTGAGGGGAAACAATGGGAAGGAAATCATATTTTGTACATACAAGTGTAAGAAAGGATGGTAGCAGAATTTGCACTAATGTGGTTAAGCGACATGGAGGAAGATCCAGAGCATGTAGTTGAATTATTAAGGAGGCTAGCAATAATTAAAAACATGCTTTACCACTACTAGGAGTATATAACATTGGGTGAGGAGATTTGAGCAATTTTTCCCTTTAAAAGCTATTTCACCCTCAAGTATGGATGTTGGCCCAAGAATGTGGACAAGGATTTCTTTAAAGGCACAAGGAAGAGGAGAGTAACCTTTGTCCCTATTGTGGCTGAGTGAGAAGAAAAGGTTGTGTTGCAGAGCATAGTGGTCTAGCTCGGGGGTGGCTAGTGGTAAATCCGTTTGGAGTGACTGAGCCTATGGTTGGGTGGAAACGGGCACCCCTTCCAGTAGTCACTTCACATTGTCTGATTCTGATAAGTCTTTTCTCGGCTTTAATTGTTGAGTTAGAATGATGAATGATTTCTTGGTTTTTACACACACACACACACGCACGCATATATGCATGTATGAACATATCTGTGTGAAATGGATATGTTACGCGTATGCTTCCATCTCCTTGGGAACTCACACTTCCCACTGATAAACTGTATGCCCAGCTTCACTCCGGAGGACTTCCTGGGCATAAGTCGTAACATGGGTGAGATAGGAAAGATCGTTTAGATTTGAAACCATTCATCTGAAGAGAATACTTTCCCCTGACCCCCTTGCCATGTGAATTTCCAGATCCAAGTCCCTAACCCGTTCAGGGAGAGAACTCAGGAAAATAGCGATATGAAAATACCGAAAGGGAAAGATTTTCCTTGTCTGAAGGACGAACGGACGAGATCCGTCTAGAAGGAGCCAAGGACTATCATGGTCATTGGGTATGGGAAAGAGCGCAAGAGTTAACCCCTTCTAGCCCCTCGGATCCACGAGTTCGGAGTTTGTGTATCGACAGGAATTTTGGGTTGGTGCAACCCAAACCTCTTAAACCCGAAATCATGAAGTAACGTGGGTCGTTGATCTATGGATTCTTCGGGACCCACCTCGATCGTTGGATCTGTGAGTTCAAAGTTTGTGTATCGGGAGGATTATGGGTTGGTGCGACCCAAACCTCTGAAACCCAAAATCGCGAAGTAACATGGGTCGTTTATCTATGGATCCTTCGGGACCCACCTCAACTGTTGGATCTACGAGTTCGAAGTTCGCGCACATGGAGAGAACAAATCACGTTCGTTGGATCTATGTGCGGAGGACCATAGCCGTGAGATCCAGAGGAAAGTGCATGAGGTCTAACAATTTGAAAGTGCACAGGGGAGCGGAATTTTGCGAAATCTCGAAGTTCTGAAGTTAATCGGAACCGTCCATCTTCTGAGGATAGGTGACAACAGATCCAGGATTTCGAGGATTCGAACCTCGGAAGATTTGCAAGGATCTGGGAGCTACAACAATCCTAGTCGTCCATCGAGACAGTACACGTGGTGGGAGATCAACATTTCATTGATTCACAAATCGGGAAGGTCAAAGGTGGAGTTGTGAGAACTCGTGAGGTCCGAACTCATGAGTTGATCAGAACCATCAGATCATGAGAGGAGTTGTGGCCATCGATCCGACGCAAGCGGAGTTTCGGGAATCAGAGGAAGGGAGATGGACTAATTTCCAACTTCGCGATACGCGAAGTCCCAAAGAGCTCGGAAGCTTGGCCCCAGGTCATAGTGATGGGTCACATTGATGAGGATTCGGGAGGTCACGAGATATAAACCAAGGGTCGGTTTAGCATCTGACCGTAGTCGCTAGAATACTACGGATAATTTTAAGGAGGAGGCTCATTTCGAAGAGATGATTTGAGATGAGATAGTTGAAGGAGAACAAAACGAAAATGAAGAGGCTTTACACTATAGAAACTCCTTCAAAAGGGTGGGTGTGTTACAAATTGGTATTAGAGCATGGTTACAACACTTGGCCTGTTTGGGCTCATGGACGAGTTGCTTAAATACCACATTAAGGGGTTTAAAGGGCGATATCCTACCTTACTCCCTTCCTAAAAAGTTTGGTTAAGCCCTTATTATAGAAAATAATGACAACTTACTGTTGTGTGTGTATGTATTTAAGAAATGTAAATTATGTGTTGGTTATGAACTAATATAATGTTAGCTAACAACAAGTGTTTTGTCTGCACTCAAGCGATCGATCAACCGCGGGAAATTACAATCATATAGAATGGTTACGCACCATGAAGTGGGGGATGGATCCCACAATAGAGACGGAGAGTCTGATGAGAGGAGGGCGGTAGAGACCCCTCCAGATCTAGTTGAGACTATGAGGAGTCTCATGGCTGAATTACAGAGCTGCAAGGCCGACAATGAGAGATTGATAAAAGAGCAAGAGAAGCAAACAGAAATCAATGCAGTCTTGCTGCATAGTTTATTCGACATACAAAGACAACTGAAGCATGGACCTGACACCAGTCATGTGGACCGATGACAGACAAAGAGGAGTCGAAGTCCACCTAAGATACAGAAACATGTCCCTTTAAGTGGCCACACTGGGAGGAGTACCTCGAGAAATGTCCAACCTGGAGATAGGGGACAAGCGTCGAACAAATCCTCTGGAAAGGAAGCTGGCGACTCAAAGGGATCTTCTAGTAGTAGATTCATTTCACATTCTCAAGGAAAACAAAAGAAACGAAAGCATTCCAAAAGTCATAATCTCGAAGAATTCAGGAAGGCCAAACCACCCTCTTTCGACGGTGAGATTACGAAAGGAGAGGAGCTAGAGGCCTGTTTGCTTGGACTAAAGAAGTATTCCAGAGTCCATGACTTCTCTGAAAACTTGAAGGCTTGAGTAGCCACATTCAACCTGAATGGAAAGGCTTCCATTTGGTGGGAAGACCTTAAGAATGTAAAAGGGATTCATGAAGAGGACCTATCTTGGGAACGGTTTGAGAAATACTTCAGGAAGAAGTATCTGTCGGAAAAAATATTTCGATGAAAAGACTAAAGAGTTCTATGAACTCAAGCTGGGACAAATCACCATAGAGGAATATGTCAGCAGGTTCCTTGAGTTTTTGAGGTATGTACCCTACATAAAAGAGGAAAAGGGAAAGGTGCAGTGATTTATCAGTGGGCTACATAAGGACTATCATAACAAAATTGAGTTTGACGAGCCAAAAACCCTAGAAGACACTATCCAAAAGGCAAGATATTGTTATAAACAACTTGGGCTTCAAACAGAACCTTGCGAAGGTTGGAAGAAGAAGAATAGTTCGGGGTTCCAGAAAAAGGGGTTTAAACCCCCAAGATTTAAAAACTATAAGAAGGATTCAAGGATGAGCTTTCCTACCCAAAGTGTATGCCAGCAAAATTTCCATTCCTAGAGTGGAAATAAACCTTTTGGATCAACCCTAGGAAAGACTGATAGCCCAAATAAAGAACCCTTGAATTGTTGGGGTTGTGGAGAAGAAAATCTATTGAGGTATTGTTCGCATAGACAACAAAACAATAGGAGAATTTACAACATCCAAGAAGCTACCACCGTCAATGACATGGCTATGAGTTTGCCACGAATTTATGCAGTCATGGATAATAAACAAGCCAACCACCAAGCTTCAGTGGTGGAGATGGAAGGTATGATCGCCAACCATATAGTATCTATTTTAATTGACCCTGGTTCAAATTTGAGTTATGTGGCCCCTCAAGCTGTTGATAAGTGTAAATTACAACCACATAAGCATGCTAAGCCATGGTTGGTACAGTTAGCCACTGGAAAAAAAAGAAAAATAGTGGAGGTCGTACCAGCCTGCCAATTCACTGTGGATAGATTTCCCACTCAAGCTAACCTTAACATACTTCCCCTAGGATCGTATGACCTGTTGATTGGTATGGACTGGCTAGCTACATATAAAACTAAGTTGGATTGTTACCACAAAACCTTAGAATGTGTAAATGAAGAAGGAAGCAAGATAACCCTCCAAGGGATTCAGAAGCATGTCTCAGTGAGACGAGTATCAACCCTTCAAATGAAAAAGTATTACAGAAAGGGACGTCCTCTATATGCAATACAGGTGTTGGAATCTGTTAAGGATGACAGACCAGGGCTAGAAGACCACCCCATACTAAGAGAGTATAGAGATGTGTTTCCAGAAGAGGTATCGGGCCTACCTCTAAGAAGGGACATTGACTTCTCAATAGAACTTGCACCTGGAGCGGTACCAGTATCTAGGACCCCCTATAGGATGAGTACACTTGAGCTAGTTGAACTCAAACTACAGCTAAAGGAAATGATGGACAAAGGCTACATCCGACCTAGCGTGTCTCCATGGGGAGCACCAGTCATGTTTGTGAAGAAGAAAGATGGTACATTCCGACTGTGCATAGATTATAGATAGCTCAATAAGGTAACCATAAAGAACAAATACCCCTTACCCATAATCGACGACTTGTTCGATCAATTGGGGGGTGCTTCCATTTTCTCAAAGATTGACTTGAGATATGGATATACCATCAAGTCTGAATCAAGGATTAAGACATCCACAAAACCGCCTTCAAGACAAGATATGGTCACTACGAATTTGTGGTAGTACCATTTGGATTAATCAATGCCCCTGCCATCTTTATGTGTTTGATGAACAATGTACTCAACAAATTCCTAGACAAGTTCGTATTGGCTTTTATTGACGATATCTTAATCTACTCCAATTTTAGAGAGGAACATGAGGAACATCTTAGAATTGTACTTCAAGTGCTAAGAGAGCATCGACTCTACACCAAATTTAGCAAGTGTGACTTTTTCCAGAAGCAAATACATTACTTGGGACATGTCATATCTGAAGAAGGGGTAGCAATAGACCTTGACAAGATCAGATCCATCATGGAATGGCCTGCCCCAAAGGATGTTTCAGATATTAGATCCTTTATGGGTTTAGCAGGATACTATAGGAGGTTTAAAAAAGGGTTTTCCAAGATTGGTTGTCCAATCACTACCCTCTAGAGGAAGGGGGTTAAATTCATTTGGACACTGGAATGTGAAGAAAAGTTTCAGTGGCTAAAACACCTTCTGGCCCATGCGCCTGTGTTGAAGATTGCTAATCCTAATAATGACTTCCTCGTGTGCACAGATGCCTACAAGGAAGGACTCAGAGGAGTCCTTATGCAAGAAGGAAGCGTAGTTTTCTATGAATCTCGAAAATTGAATGAGCATGAAGTCAACTACGTGACCCATGATCTAGAGTTGGTCGCCATAGTGTACACTTTGAAAATGTGGAGGCATTACCTCCTGGGTAGGAAATTTGTACTTATGACAGACCATTGTGGATTGCGGCACCTGTTTGACCAACCAAAACTCAATGCTAGAGAAGCTAGGTGGATGGCCCTCCTTAGCGAGTTTGATTTTGAAATAAAACATATCAAAGGAAAGGAAAATAAGGTGGTTGATGCCCTTAGAAGAAGTATGAAAACAATTCACCTAGAAGCGGTGAGCACATGCGAGACAAATGTCAGGGAAAGAGTCAAGAATGCACAAGAAATAGATGCATCCTTCTAGACCGTGACCTTGTACCTGGAGCAAGAACCCGTAGGGATAAAGTATGAAGGCTACCAGATGCTAGATGGAGGTTTGTTGACTTGCCGAAACAAGCTATATATTCCAAGTTGTGACGACTTGAAGAGGTTCATAATGGACGGATTGCACAAAAGACCATACACCGACCATCCGGGCTATCGAAAGATGGTCACGACCACCAAGAAACAATTCTATTGGCCTGGATTGAAGAAATACATAGCTGAGTATTTAGCTAAATGTCTAGAATGCCAACAAGTTAAAGCAGAACACTGACACCTAACATGATTATTATAACCTCTACCAATCCCGAAATGGAAATGGGAGACCATCTCCATGGATTTCATCACCGAATTACCAACATCGGCTAGGCAGAATGATGCCATCATGGTAGTGGTGGATAAATTGAGCAAGTCTGCTCATTTTATTCCCGTCAAATCGAATTGCAAGGCAATAGATATTGCCAACATATTCATGAAGGCAATATATATTGCCAACATATTCATGAAGGCAATATTCATACTACATGGCATGTCTAAGGAGATCGTGTCTAACAGAGACATGAAATTTACCTCAAACTTTTAGAAATCCTTGATGGTTGGTATGGAGACCAAATTATTGTTTAGCATAGCCTATCATCCTCAAACCGATGGACAGACGAAAAGAGTGAACCAAATATTAGAAGACATGCTAAGTATGCATGTAATGCATCAACCTAAAAAGTGGGAGGACTACCTGCCACTGGTGGAATTTGCCTACAACAACGACTACCAAGAATCACTAAAGATGAGCCCCTTCGAAGTCCTCTATGGTAGGTTGTGCAACACTCCAGTCAGTTGGAGTAATCCCGTGAACATAATTATGATTGGACCTGACATGTTGAAAGAAATGGAATAACAAGTGATTCAGATAAAGCAAAATTTGAAAATCGCTCAGAATAAACAGAAAAGTCATGCTGACAGAAAGAGAACCCCTAAAGAATTCAAGACGGGAGACCACGTCTATCTTAGAGTTAGGCCCAGGAAGAGTTCCCCAATGATAGGAGCTTGTGCCAAGTTGGAACCTAGGTATTGTGGACCTTTTGAAGTTCTAGATAGAGTGGGACTTGTAGCCTATAAGCTAGCACTTCCTCCCACAGTAAAAGCACATAATGTTTTCCATGTTTCATTGTTGAAGAAATATGTACATGATTCTAATCATATAATTGACTGGTCTGTGATCCAGGTGGAACTAGAGGGAGAATTACTGCCAAAACCTCAATGCATACTAGACAGGAAGGAAACCCCACTCACGAACTGAACTATTGCACATGTCAAGGTGCAATGGAAACACTTTGGCCTAGATGAGGCCACATGGGAAATGGAGGATGCCATGAGACATGCATACCCATTTTTGTTCACTTCTGTACATACAGGACATGTTAATAGATAGAACATCGAGGACGATGTTCCTTTAAGGGGGAGGGAATTGTGACACCCTGTTTCCCCCAGTTTGTAAATATAACTATAAATGGCCAAAAGACTATAGCAAACTTTATATGCGTGAATATTGATTCGATGGACCTTTGTTTGAAAGGTAAACGAATGTGAACCTAATTATTTACTAATAAAATGGACAAGTGTTGCATGACTAATGGAAGGGGGGTGTACTTAGAAAGACCATGAATGTTATACGAAGAAAGGGTGAATGGGGACCAGGAATTGTTGCGTTAACCTTCACCAAACCAGTGCTTACTGAATTTAATTGCTCAGGACCGGAACCGTCCTTTGACCCAGAAATGAATTACAGTTAGGTTGGTGGGTGGGAAGACCTCCTCAAGAGTTAATGAGGGATGGGGTGTGTAAGAAATCATGTGTAAGGCTTCCAGACTTGACCGCTGACTGGGAAATCGGGCCACACGTGACCCTGCCAAAAGAGGCAAGGAGGGAAGGTGTGGTGGGGATAGGGGAAAAGAACGCGCCTGCGAAGAGTAGAGATACGGGAAATGAATCTCAGGGATTCAAGGAAGAATGGAAAACTAAGCGTTATGGACACAGGAAATGGCAGAGAAGGTTATGATACAAGTTGATAAACGAGGTTAGTCCTCCTTGCTTGGTATCGTGTAAACCATTGCCAGGATCCTGTGGGAAGAGGAGAGTAACCTCTATCCCTATTGTGGTTGAGCGAAAAGAAAAGGCTGTGTTGCAGAGCATCGTGTTCTAGCTTGGGGGTGGCTAGTGGTAAATCCGTTTGGAGTGACTGAGCCTACGGTTGGGTGGAAATGGGCACCCCTTCCAGTAGTCGCTTCACATTGTCTCATTTTGATAAAAAAAAAATCTTGGCTTTAATTGTTGAGTTAGAATGATGAATGATTTCTTGGTTTATATATATATATATGCATGTATCAACATCTTTGTGTGAAATAGCTATGTTATGCGTATGCTTCCATCTCCTTGGGAACTCACACTTCCCACTGATAAACTGTATGCCCAGCTTCACTCCGAAGGACTTCCCCGACGTAAGTCGTAACATGGTCGAGATAGGAAAGATCGTGTAGATTTGAAACCATCCGTTTGAAGAGAATACTTTCCCCTGATCCCCTTGTCATGTGTATTTCCAAACTCAAGTCCCTAACCTGTTCGAGGAGAGAACTCAGAAAAATAACGATATGAAATACTGAAAGGTAAAGATTTTCCTTGTTCGAAGGATGGACGGACAAGATCCGTTCGGAAGGAGAGAAGGACTGTCATGGCCATTGGATATGGGAAAGAGCATGGGAGTTAATCCCTTCTATCCCCTTGGATCCACGAGTTCAGAGTTCGCGTATCAAGAGGATTATGGGTTGGTGCGACCCAAACCTCCAAAACCCGAAATCGTGAAGTAACATGCGTCATTGATCTATGGATTCTTCGGGACCCACCTCGACCATTGGATCTGCGAGTTCGGAGTTCGCGTATCAGGAGGATTATGGGTTAGTGCGACCCAAACCTCTGAAACTCGAAATCGTGAAGTAATGTGGACCGTTGATCTATGGATCCTTCAGGACCCACCTCGACCGTTGGATCTGTGAGTTTGGAGTTCGCGCATAGGGAGAGAACAAATCTCATTCATCGGATTTATGCGCGGAGGACCATAGCCGTGAGATCCAAAGGAAAGTGCACGAGGTCTAACCCTTTGAAAGTGAACAGGGGAGTGGACTTTTGCGAAGTCCCGAAGTTCTGAAGTTAATCAGAACTATCCATCTTATGAGGACATGTGGCAGCAGATCCGGGAGTTCGAGGATTCGAACCTCGGAAGATTTGCAAGGAGTTGGGAGCTGCAACAATCCTAGTCATCCATCGAGACATGACACATGGTGGGAGATCAACATTTCGCTGATTCGCAAACCGAGAAGGTCAAAGGTGGAGTTGTGAGAACTGACGAGTTGATCTGAACCGTTAGATCGTGAGAGGAGTCGTGGTCATCGATCCGACGCAAGAAGAGTTTCGGGAATCAAAGGAAGGGAGATGGACTAATTTCCAACTACGCGATACGTGAAGTCTCAAAGTGCTCGAAAGATTGGCCCCCAGGTCATAGCAAGGGGTCACATTGATGAGGATTCGGGAGGTCGTGAGATATGAACCAAGGGTCGGTTTAGCGTCTGACTGTAGTCGCTAGAATACTATGGATATGTTTAAGGAGGAGGCTGGTTTTAGAGAGATGATTCGAGATGAGATAGTTGAAGGAGAACAAAAACGAAAATGAAGAGGCTTTACACTATAGAAACTCCTTCAGAAGGGTGGGTGTGTTACAAACATGCATCTAGCCATGAGGAGGATGTATGCATAGAGGAAGACCAAACAACAACCTATGATACATCATCAGAGCTAACCGATGAAGCCTCTGATACTAGTGTGTTGGATGGGTATACATTTGATGAATTAGCAAAAGATGAGGATGCAACATCTTATGATGACTATGAATAAATGTTCCAATCAGTCGATGTTGAGGATCCAACATATTTCACTGAGTATGATGCTTATAATGAGGGTATTTCAAGCATGGTAACACCTATGCACGATGAGGATTCAACACCCTATTTCATGTATGATGTCAATGATGATGAGGACATGACTGTACCTCGACAAGATAATGAAATTGAACAAAGACCCTTAGCATTGCAAGATTTGGAGAACCGATTATTGGTCACAAAGAAGCAAATTGTGCAGGTGTTGACGAGGGAAGATGGTGCCCATAAGTTTATTGAAGAACTTATGTGAAGAACCCAATTGGATGAGAGGCAAAGGGGAGTGGCAGATGGAGTCACTAGTACTCAATTGCACATCATCAAAGAAACACAATAATAGATGAAATCTAATTACCTGCAATTGTTCATGTATACAGACCTTGCTCTTAAGTTCGTTGAAGATAAGAAAGGGAGATCAAGGAGCTTTGTTACTAGCTGAGTTGGGCACACTCTTCATCATTGAAATTAGTGACGCATGAGGGCGTGAGTGGCACTCATGATTCGACGGAGGAGCCTCTTGTGATGATCTTGCACGAGGAGCATTCAAAATTACAAGTGCTTGACGAGAGGTTTGACGTAGAGGGTTTTGACCATGCATCTATTTTTCATCGTGGGGATCATGAGCCGTTTCTATTGGAGAGCACACTAAAGGCTCAAGGCTTGTCTATAGAGGAGATAGTTGAGAACATCCCTTGTGGAGAAACACATAAGGAAGTATATGCATCCATGGATTAGGTGGACATGTATATGACAAACTTGGGTACGCTTTGGGATACAGGTTCAGGCGACATCAACAAAGTGATGGATATAGTAGCACCTACATGATATAGGATGATACAAGATGATTCAGTGATAGCCAATAGAGTGCATGGGTATTCCTTGGCACACGATAATGTACAATGGAGTTGTGGGGTGTTTCTTCCAGGGAGACTTCCTGACAGAGTCCTCGAGCATGCCATGAGATGAGGTTGCCCAAGATCGATGAGTGGATGGGTGATCCTAAGGGGGAAGTATATTCCTCGAGGATAGACCTCCATATGGGGTATCATTAGATTAGGATTAGGGAGCAGGATAGGCACATGTATGATTCCAGAATTCATTATGATCTCTTAGTCGTACCTTCAGAGTTGACCAACGCACTAGTGGCTTTCCATTCTTCTAGGCAGTGGCAGTGGCATCTAGTGTTGTTATTTTATGCCCTCAAAGTATACATCGAGACGGGAGAGGATCATTGGAGTCAGTTGGATGAGACAAGGGGCATTGTGACTAGTGCGCAGAGTGCACAAGAGGAAATCCAAACTCTGTTGGATCAATTCACAGAGATTTCAGTAGGCACTGGGAGTGGCAAACTTCCAATTTGTCAGGATCCTAACATTCTTTGGAGTGATAGACTGCTTCAGATGATGAGGATGATCGATAGGATCATGTCATTGATTGGAATACGTCATTATGGGGATGTTGTGAGAGGAGTTGTTGAGATTTGGTGAGATAGATTTTCCCTCATGATACCCAGGATCGAGTCAATCTACAGGTCGAAAGAATTTGACTTTACTAAGATGTTTTGGCGAGGCATGATCGAGGGTAGTGAGTTTAATCCTTTTAGGGATTTCAAGTTGGGGGTCCATGAGAGGAAAACAGATTTTGAGCATCGCGGTTAGACGATGATGATTAGGTGGGTGCAATGCCGACATGATGGTTCCTCTTGTAGATTAGCTTGGGACCCTGGGACTGCAGTGTTTGACAGCTCGACAACCAGTACAAATGAAATGGTTGGTTTTTTCCTTCCGGAGTTTACTCTTAGGACGCTTAGGATTTATTGTCTAAAAGAGTGGTTTTTTGGGGAGTTGATCGATTTTACACAACTTATGATTGCCTGGTTGATCAGGAGCAGTCATACAGATTCTTGTGTTAGCACATTTCATATCGATGTTGTAACACACCCGACCCCTAAGTGCTCTTTTAAGGGGCGGGGCATCATAATTTTGTTTTCCTTAACTCTCTCAAATCCTAATTCTGGGATTTCTATCACGTCCTTCTCGTTCAGAACTATCCAAATGCGAATTCCCTCTTCCTCTTGGGACTGCGCGACCTCCCGGTCTAGGATCGATTAATCACTTGAGTCGAATCGACTCTTCGGGCCCTTGCTGGAACCCAAATCAATCTTCACAGGTACCCCTTTCTCCAAAGTGCACGTTATTCCAAATCCGTAGGCTCTTTCCTGGCCCCTTTGACAAATTTGAACAACATGTGCTAGCTTTCCATGATAGGCCCCTTCCTTCATATGACCTCGGGCTATGACCCGACGCCTACTCAAAGGGCGCTTCGGAACTTCGGGCTTCAGGCGTTTTCACTTCACCACTCGCTAATTCTCTCGAACTCCAAAATGGCGAAGTTTTGAAATGATGTGAGAGGGATCGACAGTCCCTTCTCCCTTTCCATATCAATGGCCCACTGAAACTTCGGGCCCAGGCGCTTCGGCGAGTTTCGAACCGCTTCTCCAAAAAACCTCTGGAGTGACAAATCTCCGAAGTTCACAATCCGAGGACACGTGTACTTAGAGAATTGATGACTCTAATTCACTTCGAGACTTCGAGCTTTGGCAGTTCCCGAGTCTTCACACACGCAAACCTCCGGAGTGTCAGATATTCTAACACGTGTCCTCACATGGCTTCATCTCCTTCGTACCATATCTAGGTTCCTACCTCTCACAGGGAAGGTCCATTCATCAACCAGTCCAATGACTGGCTTAACCCTCGTCTAATACACATGCTAGTGGGGAATTCAACTCTTTGACACTTCGATGTTGAATGCCTCTTTACCGTCTACACACAAGATCTCCCGAAGTCCCGTGAACTTGTCACGTGATTCTGGCCTTCGGGCCTTTTGGTCTCTCTTTGTACTACACCCCAAATCCTCCGGAGTCCGAAGTCCCGAACTCCCGGAGTTCCGGTCACTTTACTAACCACTTTGGCTAGGCGGGCTTGTACCAAGGATTGACAAGTGTAAGGGTCAAGGGTGACATATGTCACATTTAAATGGGTCTATAAAGTATGTGATACACACGAATTCGAGTGACACATGGCATGTCAAAACGTCACTGCACTACGTCACTCCGGACTGGTTGTCCTTCATGCCCTTCGATTTCGTGGCCAAGGTTAGTCCACGTACCCCTTGGATCAACAGTCTCTGCTACTTTGTAACTTCAACGTTCAGGGGTTTCATGCTATAGACTTCTCCTTTCTCCAGAAGTAGTCAACGTCGAATTGACCATGCGGTAGATCCAACGATCAAGGAGGGATCCAACATGCCTTGAAATCAACGGTTCCCATCACTTCGTTGTTTCGGCCTTCGAGGATTTTGATGTTACAATGCCCTTGTCCTCTCGAAGCGGTCAACGCCGGGATGACTTCGTCGTAGATTCGACGGTTAGGAGAGAACCTGAAGGATCCCCAGATCAACGGTCCTGGTCACTTCACGACTCCAACCTTCGGGGGTTTTGGCTTCACTGCCGCTCCATTTTTCTGAAGTGGGACTTCGTCGAAGTACCATGTGCGGGTCCCTTCTCCTGAATGATCGAATGGTAGGTGGGGCTACTAACGATTTCCCCCGAATCTATGGCTCTCCTTCACTTTGTAATTTCAATGTACAGGGAGTTTGATGCTATAGCATCTCCATTCTCTCGAAGTGGAACTTCGCCGAAGTACCATACATGAAACCTTCCACTAGACAATCGGACGGTCGAGAAGGGGCCCCAACGAACTCCCTAGATCAATGACTCACAACCTTTCGCGACTCCGACATTTGGGTATTTTTGACAGTTATGAAGTTTGACATCCCAGGGCTTCGAGCTCCCGAAGCTCTGAAGCCATCAAGAGTTAGCTCCTTTCGGACTTAGCGTAGGGTTCCTAAACCTTGGTCATATGGGACCTCCAAATATTCTCGTGGTTACACGCTTGATTCTTGGCCGAGAATTTGTCAAGGTCGTGGGCATAAGACCTTGGTCATACAAGTGAAAGCTCTGAAGGAGACACCCTCCTTCCATAGAGTTCGAACTCAGTATTCCCGCGAAGGATAAATTCGAGGGATCGACAGGGATTAAGCATTCCAGTTAACCCCATCTCAAAATATTCGGTCAGCTGGACCACCAGAGTCACAAAGATCGAACATCCAAATAGTATACCACCAATCAAACATAATATTTTATAGAAGGACGATAAACACCATTATCATCCATTTTACGCAAGGCACAAGTTATCACATTTACATATAATCAAATCATGCATTTAAATTCTAGGATACTAGGCATAAAAATACTTATCTATTACAGTCGATCACCAACTGACTGATTGTGGGTGTTCACCTCTCCACCCAACCACAGGCTCAGAGGCATTCATTCTTAGCACTCTGGCCACCCCCGTGCAAGACCACGATATCACCAGGGAACTCTCACAGTTTCTAAGGGATTATTTTTCTATTTCAGCTTCTGCTCGGGTTTTGTTCTCTGCAAAATCTCAGAGATTTTTCTTCTCTGTTACAACCTCGACGAGGTTTATCAGATGCTTCCCCAACATCAAGCTCATGACCTTCTTCTCATTCTCAGATGGGGAGTTTCCCACATTCTCCACTCTTCTCTTTATTCTCTTACGTGCCTTGCACACACCTCCCTCCTATCCTGTTCCTTCTATCAGAAGGAAAACTCAGGTCAGTCTGGGTTTGCAGGACCCTGTGGTACTTTAGGATGACATTCTTCAGCTAGACCATGCTTCCATTCATGAGGTTGGTTGATGGTTCAACCACCGGTCCTTTCTTCATTAATTGATTCCTCCTTGGGAAGTTTTGGGGTCATTCGATATAATGAACCCTCTCTTATAGTTTTCACATTATTTCCTCTAGTGATATCATGGCCAGTATTTCGAGGCTTCACCCCCCACAGTTAGTTATTGGCAATCTAAACAATAATACATTTACATTGTTCCCATGCCATAGCATGGTGATTATGATTAATGATTAATTACAAGCTGGGGGAAACATGGGTGTTACAGATGCTATGAGTAGAGGGTGCTTCACATCATACATACCAGTTTGGGACCCTGGTGACTTTATAACTTGCATGCAGGTCCAATAAGGGTTTGCATGGAAGGATGTTGCAGAGGAGTGTACGAATAGTCATCAGTACATGCCGTGGCACACTCATCTAGCAGGGTTGAAGCAGTCCTCGCCCATTTATGAGCGAGAGTGGGAGAGCATGTTGCTCGATTGCATCACATGTTTACCAAGGGTGTAGGGAGCAGATAGTATGTGTGCAATGATTGACCAATCATCGAAGTTCACATACTTTCCGATGATGTCTTTGGAGTATGGGGAAACACATGTGACAAAGCTATCCAATAGAGAAATGTTTAGAGTCCATAAGCAGTTTAGAGACATTTCCAGTGATCGGGACAAACTTCCTTTTCTAGTATTTGAGATTGAGCACGACAATGTATTTGCAGGTCGTGACTTCACTTGTATGTCTATGCAGGCTACTATTCCTGGTAGTAGGTTCAACCCCTACAAGTATTTCAACTTGGATTTCTAGGAGAGAAGGATGCACACTGGGCACAATAGTCAGACAATTATGATCAGGGTGGCGCAACGACAACAATGTGGTTCCTTTTTTAGATTAGCTTGGGACCCCAGTATTTGAGTATTAGATAGCTCAACAACTGACACAGAGGTGAGAGCCAGTTTTTTCTTCCACGAGATTGGTTCCCTAGTAGAGTCGTTCTTTGAGGGGTTGATTGAGTTGTGGCGATACCGAGTTTCTCTACTAGGGGGCAGTTTTCAGGAGGCCTCTTATATTTGTACCTTCCCAGATTCTGCGTTGAGGGGAGGATGCTTCACATCTTCCAGGGTGGATTGAGACCCTGATATCATTATCGGTTTCAAGCTGACTTAGTCGATGGAGCATCAGGTTGTGATGGCATTGCTTGAGGACAAACAATATTTGGGAAGGGAGCACTGTAATGTCCCCATTTTTGTAGTCAGAGGTGACCTTATGAGTTTATGTCAGCCTGACCAGAGGATTAAAATGAGGATAACAATGAGTTTGGAAAATTTGGCGGAGATATATGGGGCCCAGGCTAGTCCATTCATCATCTTCCATCATCAGGATCATTTTCGCACAATTCACTCTTGGTTCCGTGGCAGTCCGATGATTTCCACAATTTTGGGTTATTATTGAGCATACTTTAATTAAATATACAAAAGGTATTATTTGGATCATATTATCTAAGGGGATACCTTCGTGTAATAGCTAGTTGGAACTGGGACATAAATATCTAAAGGTTTAATGATTGGAAAGGGACTTTCAACGTCTGAGAATGTCTTAGAAGCCAATTAATCACTTTCTGACATAAAAAGGGGTTTAAAAAGGGTTATAAAGTGATTTTAATCTTCATGTGGATTTGGTCAAAGAGAGGAAAGATCTAGAAGGGGTTTGAAGAAGTATTTAGGAAGGGTAGCACTTCACCTTCCTCATGATGATTTGATCTCTTATTGATGTGCTCTTTAAGCCAAGGTTTTTGTTGGGGTTTTGGCAAAACCCTTCCATTGCTAGTTTGGTTTTGGTGGTGGAATATCCACCCTAGCTAAACAAGAGGGAAATCCATCCAAGGTTTCTATTAGAGCTTCATATCGAGGTTTGCTTTCAGTCTTTGGTGCACCGACTTGCTTGGAGGTTTGTGGGCTTTCCTAAAGGGTCGATTTGTCTTTTCTATAGGTTGTAGGCATTTGAGGAGGCCGTGGGGCATTGGGAGGTTCATTGATACATTGAGGGATTCACGGGTTGCCAGAAAGGGATGACCTCACCATTTGTTGCAGCACAGGGCTTTGAAGAGGCAATGGATCATCTTAAGCAGGCCGTTAGGGTTTATTAAACATGTCGTGTGGATTTGTGAGCAGTTCGTGAAGGTTGCATGCATGTTTTGAGGGGCCGAGTCACATCTCGGCAGAGCTGTGGGGTTTGGAAGAGGGGTTGAGAGCTTGTTCTTGGCATTTGGGGTTTCACCCTCCCCTTGGAAGGGTTGATTTTGGCTGTAGGAGGTAATAAGAGACCGTGGGGAGTCTCTTGGAGCTGGACAAAATCATTATCTCAGTCGATTAGAGGTTGGGCGACAAATTTATGTCAGTTGGAGGAGCGACCATCTTCTAGATGAGATTTGGGCACTACACCAGGTTTTTGGTTTGCAGATTTATGTGTTTTGTTGACTTATTATAGCTGCTACAACAACCACAAATATTGTATTTTGTGATCAAGATTTCAACCATAATAAAGTGCCATCTTATCTCTTCTATTTCTGGTGTACTTAGAATGCATGCAATATGTTTGGCAAAATAACCCCTGTCAGAATTCATGCAAACTGTTTGTAGAATGCTGTCAATCAGTTGGAAACATAAAAAGACTTATGAATGCAAAGTGTTTGACAAAAACCCATATTCAGAACACAACAAAACCCATAATAACCTAGCCTAGCATACTTGGAATATTACATTGCATGTGTACATTGAAAAATCCCTAAGCTTGTAATTTTTCAATGGTCAACGCACTTGCGTGACACAAAATCCATTGTTTCACTTACATTCTACAACATGCCATCAAAGCTCTAACTTGCCAATTGAGGTTACCACCAATGATTAAATTTGAAGGGCTACTCTTAATTTCAAGTTGAAGGGTATAAATTCATTCAACCCTTCCATGATGAAAAGTTGAAAAAGTAGTTGTACTTCAATTGAAAAGATTAAACTAAGCACACACTTCAAAAAATATATTTTAAATAAAATATTGGCCTTCCAATATAAGTGAGGATGTAATATATATCCATATGATGCATCGATGTGATGCATGAAAATTGCATCTTATATTCATATTTTGAGCATACCCCAATCCTGCTTAACCATGAGAGTCATGTTCATTTTAGATCTCATTGGAAAAAAATAAATTGTAATAGAGCTTGAGGCCTTTGTTGAAGGGTGGAAATTCTATCAAAATGCTACAAAAACAATGAAGTTATCCTACTTGCTTTATAGGCCTAGAGGAGGACATGACAACCTAACATCCCTGCATCCATTGCTTATTATTTAGGTTAATATGTTTATGATTTGGAGCTTTCCAAGATCCATAGAAACACAAAATTAAAGGAAATTACTCATGAAGACCACCAAGTATACTATTTTTTTATTAAGGATATTGATTGTTCACTTTATCTCCCAAACCATGTGAAAATGCATGAAAGAGTGGGATGTTAGAGCATAATCCCTAATACATATTTTGATGAGAATAAAAATTATGTTACCTTCCCCTACATATGTAATCCTAAGTTTAAGTTTTGTGATGTTGACAAGGATCATTTTGTACAAGTTGCTATCTAAACTTAATACATACAAGTTACAAATTTTCATCAAGCTTAATAGAGTTTTTAATCCCAAACATAATCATTAAATAGTTTTATGTGAAACAAAGAAAAACCATGCATTGTCTTTATGGTGAGCTTGACCACACTCGTACAAGATTGGTGAATTGTTGAGAGATTTATATTCAATTTTTAATTATGTGTTTTGTTCCCATTATTTATTGTATTAGTGGGGATGCCATGAATTACATGCTAAGTGGGCGAGAGGCCCACAAATGTGATAAAATAATAATCCTACTAGGTACCAAAACTATAGCCATGTCATGAATTTTAATAGGCAAACATGTAGTTTTATGAATACAATAAAATATCTATGAATCTACATGTTAGATACTATTAAAGAGATGGAATATCCAAACAAGAAAAAAAAGAGATAACTTTATTTCACCGTTCACCCAATGTCTATTGTTTGTTCTTCAAAATTAACATTGAGTGACTCATTCGTAATTAATCCTACTAATGAGCTCCCAATGTCATTACAATTTACATCCATAACCTATGACAAATTATTTTGTTTTTTTACAGAGCCAAGAGCAGAGGCAAATATAATAAAATAAATGGCATTATGGCGAGCGTAGAAGGCAAATATAACAAACCAAATGGCATATAACAAACCAAATGGCATTACGACGGTTGTCTGATTCAAAAAATTGAAGTATGCAAACTAAATGCAATGCGATTTCCCATATTTACAAGAATCTACGATGCTCATAACACATGAATTCAAGGGGGGATTCACGAAGACAAGGTGTCTAAGCTTCTTTGGGAAGCTTTCATTAAGTGACACATAAAATGGTGCATACACCAATATGGTGGTAGGATATTTACCGAGGTGTGAGCTATGTGATGGATTTAATGTCGTGGAAGGGTACACCATATCATGGAATAGGTAAGAGCTAATTAGAATAGAGATGATTTTAGTCTTTAGATGTTAAAGTCAAGTATTTTGTGATGAACCAATGCTCATTGACCAACCAAGCATTGGAAGTGAGAATATTTATAAGATATTGAATGGAATAGGTAAGAGCCAATTAGAATAGAGATGATTTTAATCTTTAGATATTAAAATCAAGTATTTTGTGATGAACCAATGCTCATTGACCAACCAAGCATTAAAAATGAGAATATTTATAAAATATGAAAATTCAACCCTTCTTTTAACATTTTATAATATTTGTAATCCTCCATAAATGATAAATCCTTTAACATTTTATAATATTTGTAGTACTCCATAAATGACAAAGAGATTTCAAAAAATTGTTTTTTTTAAGAGAGTTTTTTGAATTACCTTTTCTATAATAACTATGTGAAAGAACTCAAAAAGGTTCAATTTTGATTAATGATTAACTCTAATACTACTTCTTACCTATTCCTTTCCAATTTCAAGTCATTATTCATAAGAAGTTAATATTGGTGTGGTATAAGAGTCTCGCTTTAATTGCATATGAAATGATCATCACTGAGTCACTAACCATCAATTTTTTTTGTTTTAAATTTCTTTTGGAGGGAAATTATTATTTAATGCCCTCCTATAAAAAGCTCTCGATGCAGACATATTTAATGATAAGGAGATTTCCCGCCATCACGATTTCCCGCCCTTTTCCATCCCGTTGTTGCAACATGAATAAGAAAACCCAAATACCAGAATCCACTCTGCGTTCTTCTCCTTGGTAGCAAACAGGTAACGTGTTCGATGCCTTCTACGACTTCGTCCTCCGCCAGAGTTCCTCTGCGGCAATCCTCGATCTCTTTATTTTTCTCCCCAAAACCACCACCTGATCATGGCGTCCCCAACAGCCCTCCCAGTCCCACCACACCCGACCACACAGCCATGCCGGAATCCACCAGAGCCAAGACACCCACAATCACGCCCTCGGTGTTTAAAAGAAAGAAGCAGCAGCCGGATTCGAACTGTCAACCTCCCTCGAAGAAAAATAACCATGCAATAGCCGTAGATCCTCTCAAGGTCCCCCCGACTCCCATGACCGACTACGAGCGCGAGCGTGAAGAAAACATTCGTCGAAATAACGAGTTTTTCAAAACCCTGGGAATCGTAACCCCTGGTGAACGTCCTCGGAAGTCCCCACCGCCGCGTCCCAAAATCAAATCCCCACAGATCCCACAACACCCAGTTCCCCTCAGAAGAAGCACGCGCAGGCACGGCTCTACAGAAATTGAAATCCCATTAGAAACCTTTGACGATGCCGAGGATGGAACCCTCGACCTGCCCACGGTTCAATACGACGATTCCCGCGTGCTCAATTACATGTGCTCGGCCTCGTCGGACGATGGGGCCTGCGGGTTTCCTAGCTCTGCCATGGCAACGGCGGAACTCGCGGGTTTCCGACGTGTCGGCAAGGAATTGATGGACCCCGCGCTGACAAGGATTTACACTGTGGACGTGGCAGTCTTGGATGGTGGTTCGAATGCCTTGCTGGCGGCCGGTGGCCACGCGGGTGGGATTTCTGTCTACGGAACCCGCCTTGAAGCAGCAGAAGCTCGTAAGGAGGAAGCTGAACTGCCGCTGATGACGTGGAAGGCGAGTATGGGCTGGATATCTGGAGTGAGGCTTTTGAAATGGGGTTCAACGGTGCAGCTGCTATCCAGTTCCAATGATGGAGGGCTTGTGGTGTGGGATATCAGCAAAAAACCCTCCAATATGACGGACCAAACTCCTCCAATTGTAGCAGAGGTGGACAATTTGCACTCCAAAGGCATTTTTGGAATGCATGAACTCAATGGTAGAATTGCCACCGCTTCCAAGGATTCGTCGGTGGGGTTTTGCAGTCTACGGGGTTCCGGCATTGAAGTGGAGAGGATCTTTTCTGGACATCACCGTGGGCCTATCCGAGGAATTTGCTTCAGGTGTGGCTTATTTTAATTTTAATTTTTTTTCCACCGCGAAGATGATTAATATACTTTGACTTAGGTGCCAGGTCCGAGGGGTAATTATT
>SNQJ01S0012499.1:116705-141552 GCA_010110895.2 Picea sitchensis
ATGTGGGCCTCGAGACACGATCTCCTAGTTATCCCTAGATATCGGGGATAACAATCCCTTCTTCAAATGCTTTGTCCTCGAAGAATTGTTATTTTGATGGCTATATTTTTTTGGATTTTTGGATTCTTCATTAAAATATTTTGAATCTTTGTCGCAATTGTTATCACTCTAGTATTGTTTTCCCTTGCATTTGTGGCATGGCCTCCAATTACGTGCATGGCATCTAAAACACTGACTTTTTTCATCTTCTATGTTAGTTGGTAATCGAGAGTAAACTTTGAGCTTGGTTCTTTAGAATGAGGCCAAGGAGGTCGTTGAGAGAACAATTTTTATTTTGCCACCCCAACATTTAATCATAATTGCTCCACATCCTTGATATCTATTAGTTTAAGTTCGTTTCTTATGTCTTCCTTCAATTTCGATATGACAATTTGTAGGAGGTGATTATCTGATAAATCAATCACACAGGGAGCTAACACATGTGACTCGTTAAGGAATTCATCCTTCATGCTTGTTGGTTGTAATTGAGTGAGTTTGGAAAATACTTCTTTTTCTTTGATGTTTTGAAATCTCTTGAAAAAATGCTTCTCATTCCCTCACTTGGGCTTTTGAGTGCCACCATAAGAACCAGTCGCTTGCTGCCTTACTAAGTGCAATGATGCAAAGTTAATTTTCTCCTCGTCGTCACACATCTTGTGTAACTCAAAATAGTGTTCAAGTCAATTAATCCACCTTGTGCTTTCCTTGTCATTTTCTTCCTCAAATCTCGGTACATTGAATCTCAACTTGTGCGTAAATCTGTTAAAGGATCCCAAATTGGACGAACGTTTAGGGGGTGGAAAAATGGAATGGTGAGAGTGGAAGTTGTGGCTATTTAATTCTTTATTCCTGTTTTTCAATGATGCAACATGGGCCTTGAGTTTATTGTGGTTTTCACCCCACACCTTTAATCCTTGTTCTACGTTACAGAGTCTTTTAGAGAAATCATCCATCTCATTGATTTTTTTGTCAATTTTATCTGTACTGTTGAGTTTGTTAGAGATCTCATCCATCCAGGCTTTTAATTCTTTTATATTTACATCACTGAGTTTGTCGGAGATTTTCGCCACCGAGGTTTTTAATTCATTTAACTCATCATTTAATTTTTTATTGGGTGACATATTGTTTGTGTTGGATGACGTGTTGCTTATGGCACTTGACGCCTTCCTTGAAGTTTCCGAATTTCTCATGGTTTCCTTTAATAGCTTTTTAATGCTACACCTTCAAGGTTAAATGTCTTTAAATATTTTAAAGAATATATATTAAAATATATTAGTTGAGGTGAGTGGTGGGCTCCCTCTCTTGACTTTGGTTTCACTCACTTAGGTTTCTTTAGTGGCTCATAAAGCTAAAAAAGTTATTCCATGTCTATGCTTTTTTTTAACTTGTATTTTAGTCTTCTTTATTCATACGTTATTCACACGTGAATACTTATAAATCTTATCTTCCATGTAAAAAAGGATTTGTATTTCATTTTTTATTTTTAATCCTCCATTCAAAAATTTCTTCACGTAGAGAGAGGAGAGCACCTTTTTTTTAAAACCACAAATATCTTGAGAACTTGGCTTTGATACCAATTGCAGGAGATCCGATGGGAGTAGATATATAAAATTTATATTTATTATATATTATTCCAATTTGTATTACAATAATGAATGAGTGCCCTTATTTAGAGATTTTAGTGAAGAGACACACCCTTCACAATGACCAATTACAAATATTAATGATTACATATATTAATTATTAATGAGAATTTAGTTATACTACAACCCATGCTTCTTTTGGTTGTTGAGAATCAATATCCACCACATTTGGGTTGGCACAAGTCTTAGTTGAGCCGAAAGAACTCTCCACCTGTTTTCCTTTTCCATCCTCTTTTGCTATCTTCGAGACAATGATTTTGATCATGAAAACTAATGGACACACAACTTTGAATTTGCCTTAAAAAATCTTGATGGTGTGAAGGATCTCTTGTTCTTCTTCTTTATTTTTCTCTAGAGCTTGGGCCACCAACATTTTCCCCAACCAATGTGTCTCTGCAATTCTAAAGTATTTTGTGTCTCGAGTCCAAGAGTAAATTGGGTCCTCAATCCACCCTTGAACCTTCTTTAGAATTTTGTCAGTGGGAGTCGCCCTTTGCTTTTCTTTTACCTCTGCTTCCACAACCTCTGCCTCTTGCCTGGCCCTAGCTGAGCACTTTTCTTCGAACCCCTGCTTCACATTATAGGTTTCTCTCTCTGATTTGGTCAAGGTGTTGGAGCCATGGGAAGAATAAGCCTTTCCTGCTCCTTCCTTGCTTTTATTCTTCCGAACATTTCCCCCCTACCAACACCGTGAGACATTCTAATTCCCAAGAGCAGACACCACTTGAGACCACGAAACAGGTTGAACCAAAACTAGACATCGCGCACAAGCTGGGAAATTACGTGAATGAAGAGCCACAAGAGAAGAACCCATAACACTCTCTCTACCCAACGCCACTTGCCCTTCCAATATTATAACCCAGGAAAACTTCTAAAGGCTAGGCCACACACATAACATAGAACACACATGATAAAGATAATTCATTCCAAGATAGCTTATCAAAGAATTGTAGGGTTGACCTCCCTCCTTTGCACCATGGTTGTCTAACTTGATAGAGCCTTTTTGTTCTCCAAATCGGACTTAGGCCAACTAGAGCCTCGAGTCCAAACTGGTAAAGATAAATTTCAAATCCACGTCGAGTTCTCATCATTCCAGTGACATCTAGACTTTCACTTATTAAAACATAATCAACCATTTTATTCTTTGTATGCCATTCCTTCATGACACACCACCATATTATTATCCCACGTGTCCTTACTTTGTACCTCACATCTACGAAGAGAGTTAGTCACATGATTTTACTAGCTGGAGTGAGGGGTGACATATCGTGCTTTGTGTAGACCTCCATCCCTTGCAGGCCCCGAATTTGACCTTCCTTGCACAGACTTTGATGACCCTTTATTGCATGTCCAAGTGGCGACCAAGGATGACATGTGTGCATTCGTAGCCCCACTCATCATCCCTCCATCTAGGAAAGATAAAACAACAATTTTGCATACATGCCTTTCTAATACATATTAGTTAACCGTTTCATTGAAAAATATAGTTATCCCTTGACTTAAAAGGACATAATAGGTATATCTTTCAAAATGCAAAATGAAAACTACCCACTATCTTAAAACATAAAACATTATAACCATGGTGTGCATGAGTAAATTCATTTGTGTGCCCATCTTGAAGGATGGATATTATCGAGGTACCACACTCCAATCCCAATCCCTCTTTTGAAAGGCCATCTACTACCCTGTACCTATTCTTGTATATATGAGACAAAGATGTGTAAAAAGTTGTCATTTGAGTTTGTATATCATCATATAGAGGTTGTAAAGTGAAATTTTGGATTGAAGCTTCATTTTGTAACCTTTGGATAATGTGAAGCGAGCCCTTGAAAATTTTTAAATTTGAAACACCGTATTCTTGGGCATGCTTAAATGTTAATTTAAGAGCCATCAATTCATAATAATTATTAGATCCCTTCTCTATTCCCACTTTGAAAGATACATAGTGATTGAAGGAAAGATAAAAAAATTCCTTTTGAACCTCCTTTTGGAGGATTTTTGTTAACTTCTTTAGGGAATGCTTTATTAGTGGCTTGAAGGAAGAGATATGTGCCTGAGTTTTAATGGCTCGCCCTAATACTTGGCTAGAAGCCTCTCAAAAATCTAGGGAAGCCCAAAATGTTGTGAATGCCCAAATAGAAAAGCCTTCCTTTATTACTTGTCCCCATCCCACCAATCCCTCTCCTCTCAAGGTCCACAAATTAACTTGTGTTGAAATGATAGAGTGTCAACTTAAAGGTATTTGCTACAATTGTGATGAGAAATATTTTTTGGGCCAAAATGTAAGGAGAAAAAACTCTTTATGGCCATTTCATAGGATAACTTTGATGCTATACTTCAAGAACCTCTGCCTTCGCTAGCGGATGACATTCCTCCCTTTGATCAATTATATGTGGAACCCCAAATCTCCCTGCATGCCTTGATTGGTATTTCAACTCCCTAAACCCTCAAATTGATTGGCTACATCAAGCATTGTAAAGTCATTATTTTAATTGGAAGTGGTAGCACCCATAACTTCATTCATCGAGAATCCCAAGGAACACACCTTTGTATCCATGTTGTGAACAAATTCTAGATCACGATTGCTAATGGAGGTTCCATGAAATGCGGGGGTCATTGTGAAAATGTGCATCTTCAAATGGGTGATTATTCCTTGAAAATCCGCATGTTTGCTATTGAAATGGGTGGTTGTGGCAATGTTTTAAGTGTTGAATGTTTAAGGACACTAAGCCCCATCACCATGGATTTCTGAGAGTTATACATGAGTTTCCAATAGGAAGGGCATTGCTACACTTTCCAAAGAATCATAAGTTCTCCAAAGATCATCAACTCACATTGCATGGAAAAACTTCTTAAAAAAATGTCATTTCGGCGTTGTTGCATTCCATGCCATTAAAGCCTTTGAGATCCCTTCTCAACCCATCCAACCTGGATGCAGTTAGTCTTGACCAAACGCCAATTAGTCTCTGAAACCTCCCAAAGCCTCCCACCCTCTCATGGTGCACATGATCATTCTATTCTACTCATACCAAGTAGTCTCCCACCCAATGTATGCCCTTATCGCCACCCATTTGTTAAAAAAAATAGAAATAAAAAATATAGTTAAGGAATTGCTAGTTGTTGGTGTCATTCATGCTATTGTTAGTCCTTCTTTGTCCTCAGTTGTCATAGTACTAAAAAAATAAGACACTTGGCGCATGTGTTCTAACTTTCGCACTCTCAACAAAATAACCGTACAGGATAAGGTTCCCATTCTGTCATTAACGATATTTTGGATGAGTTCAAAGGCACTCAATTCTTTACAAAACTTGATCTTTTCCACAACTATCACCAAATTCGTATGAAATATGTCAACATTCCAAAACTACTTTTCACACTCATGAAGGCCATTATGAGTTCTTGGTGATGCTCTTTGGCCTTTGTAATACACCTTCCACCTTCTAGAGTCTCATGAACCACATCTTTCAATCCTTTCTACATCATTTTGTCATAGTCTTTTTTTATGACATCTTGATCTATAGTAAAACTTAGCATGCCCATGTAACCCATGTGGATCAGGTCTTACAATTGCTTTCTCATCATCAACTCTTTCTCAAAAGGTCTAAATGTGATTTTGGTGTCTTTGAAGTAGAATATTTGGGTGATATTTTTAGTAATGATGGTGTACAAGTGGGTTCGAAGAAAATTGAAGAAATGAAGGATTGGCCATGTCCAAAGACTCTTAAAAGTTCACAAGGTTTCCTTAGTCTCATAGAGAACTATACAATTTTTGTCAAAAACTATGGAAAAATTGTTGCTCCCCTCACTGCCTTTAAAAAATGCTTTTAGTTGGAATGAAGTCATAGATCAAGCCTTCCAAGATTTGAAGCATGCTATGTGTATAACTCCAGTACTTACTATGTCAAACTTCACTAAGATTTATTTTTTAGAATGTGATGCCTCGGGTAAATGCATCAAAGCAATTCTCATGCAAGAAGGAAAACCATTCCCTTTACTAGCAAACAACTTTGTGAGCGACACTTGGGCAAATCCACCTATGAAAAAAAATGATGGTTATCTTGCATGCTGTGGATATTTCACATCCCTGCTTGCTTGGGCAATGTTTCCAAATTAACATGGATCATGGCAACTTGAAATACTCTCTAGAGAAAATGATTTCATCCCCAGAGCAATGGAAATGGGTTACCAAAGTGTTGGGATATAATTATGCATCTCCAACAACATGTCATTATGTCTTTGATAAAACATATGAACGTATCAAACATTAATTCTTTTGGGAAGGCATGAAGAAAGACATTTGCAGTTTTGTGGCCAAATGCGATCTTTTCCAATGACACAAGGGAGAAATAATGAAAACTCCAGGTACGCTACAACTTTTACCTATTCCGTTCGTTGTATGGACTGACATTTCTATGGACTTCATCACGGGGTTACCCAAATTTGGTAATAAATCTGTCATCATGGTTGCAGTTGATTGCCTTTCCAAATATGCGCATTTTTGTGCCCTACAACACCCTTTTAAAGCTTCCATGGTTGGCTCAAGTCTTCATGTATAACATCTTTAAAATCCATGGTATGCCATAATCTATTGTCATGGATCATGATCCCATTTTCGCTAGCAATTTTTGGCAAAAATTGTTTAGGCTCCAAGGCACTCAATTGCATCTTAGCACCGCCTATCACCTCCAAACTGATGGTCAGATTGAAGTTGTCAACAAGTGTTTGGAAGCATATTTGAGATGCTTTACTTCCGAACTACAGTTTCAATGGGTTTAGTGGTTACCCTTAGTAGAATGGTGGTACAATACAACTTATCATGGTGCCACTCAAATGACCCCTTCGAGGTTGTCTATGGCCAAAATCCCCCATCAATGTTATCCTACTTACCAAGAGTCTCCAAGGTATAGGGGTTCGACAAAACCTTCATTGTTAGGGCCGATATTCTTCGCACTTTCAACGATAATCTAGTCATGGCTCAGAATCAAATGAAGCAACATGATGATCAACATTGTTCTGAATGCCATTTTGAAGGGATCAAGTGTTCCTTTGTTTGCAATCTTATAAGTAGACCTCCCTCAAAGACAACCATTACCAAAAGTTTTCTCCAAAGTTTTATGCCCCCTATAAGGTTCTCAAACGTATTGGGCTAGTGGCTTACAAATTATGACTTTTGAGCCAATCTAAAATCCATCCAATCTTTCATGTCTCTTGCATAAAGAAAGTGGTTGGATCTAATTTTTGTGTTCAAACTAGGCATCCCGGATTCGATGAAGAGACCATTGTCTCTGCTAGTGCACTATCCAGGAGGTCTTAATACAATGGAAGGATACACAACTCGAGGATGCCACATGTGAACCAACATTGATCTTCAACAATTTCCCCATCTTTAGCCTTGATGACAATGCTGCTTTTTAAGGGGGAGGGCATGTTAGGATTCTAACCTCCCTAACCCCTTAAGTAGATAGATATGTTGTTATGTATGGAGGCCATCTCTAGTAAATAAGGTCCATGTAATAGTGTGAAAGCAATAAATGTAAGAAGGCTTACTAGAAGGTTCCGCCCACCAGAAAGTTCCTTCTTTAAAATGTTATTAGGAGGTAGAAAGTACTATATAAAGATGTAGAAACAATGTAAAAAATATCTTGTGAAGTTATTTGTAATTGGAGCTCTGCTCAATTGGAGGTTGTCATCTTGAAGATGCAAGTGAACATTGCTTCCAGTAATAATGATATAACATTCTAGTACTATTTTGGTTCTTCATTTATATGTTGTGGTTGCAATCGGTTCTTCATTTATATGTTGTGGTTGCAATCAATCATTTCTACAGTAAATCTGGATAAAATCTATACTATTTATGCTCAGATCTTCCATCATTTGCTAATAAAAAACACCACAAGTAGTGGACCGATACTCACACATGCCATGATGATCAAGTGGCAATGTTATAAGGCACCATCACTCGAAATTGAACTTGGGACAACAATGGAAAACTACTACTACCTAACAAGTGGACCATATCTCAATAAAAATGAGATTAAACTGATAAAATATTTAAAAAAATAAACCTCCACTTATTTGGAAATCACATTTTTAATTTCCAAAGGAAGTGATTTTTTGACGTTGGGTCTCTTTTGACCCAAAAAAACATGAACAATATTATTGCTATTTCTACAATAGTTTATAGACATTTGTGTTTTACATATTTAACAATAATTCATCCACGAGGAGGTGTAATTTGAAGGCATAGACCAATGGCAAAGAGGGAATTTGCATGTGTTGATCAACAAGAGGGAGGGCAACATATGAGTTTGTAGTTTGGATTTTGGAATGACCATTTAGTTTAAGCCTAGGTTATTAGAGTTAAAATATTATAATGAGAATATATTTATTATAATTGCTATAATTTAATTAATAATATATATATATAAATAAAGTGTTAAATTTCACTCGGGAAACACAATTCATCCACCTTTCTATACCGTAAGCAAGGGCACCACGTAAGTTTGTATTTTGGAATGATCATTAAGCATAGGTTATATATATTCTAATACCTTTATTGACTAAATTAAGTGCATATTCCCATTATAATATTCTAACTCTAATAACCTATATATATTCTATGGAATTTTTTTTAGGTATTGAAGTTTGTTTGGAAAACACAATTCATTTCTCTTATATTACAATGAGAGTGTTGGTAACATGTCAACTTCTTATTAATTTTTAAACAATTTGTCTACATGTACATATTTTTTTTTAGAATAAGAATTAAATATAAAATTTTGTGTCCCATGTTCTTAATCATTAGATTCACTTAAACTGTATTATAATGATAATATGATTATTATAATTAAGTGGTAATTGAATAAATAAAAAGATTTATAATTTAAATTCCTTTAGCAAAGTCAAATATGTTTATAAAGTAAAATTTCATATTTAACTTAATCTTAAACATTTAATTAGTTTTTAAATATGTGAATTTTAACAAAGCATCACTTAATGTTCCCACGTAAAATATCTATTTTAGAATATAAAATACACATGCAAAAGATTCTTTCTCATTTTCAATCTAATTTTATGTCATTGTTGTAATACATTTACAAATGTTTTTTTTAACTATGAGAATATGTAAGTAGTAGGTTTGATCTAGGCTAAGTTCAAGACAAGGAAACACTAAAAGCTATAGTAAAGACGTAGATATGCAAGTATGACTCATGGGCATGAGTTTCTATTATTCTCAAAGATTCATACATTTTACGGAAGTCATTGAAATTATAGGTGTCTATGAGTTCTAATTGTAGTACCTGTACCTTATTTTTCTTGTCACATAGTTATATATCAATGAGTTTGTTCTTTATTTTTTTGATTTCATAATAGTTTGCATTTGACTTTATATTTGTGTGTCAAATCTAATGTTTTGTTAAAGATGGAGAATGGTCATTATATACTTTATGAAATACATTTGCATTTTTTTTATTATATATTTTGGTTGTTGAGCCTCCATCATTTATCACAATGAAAATGATTCATCATATATTTTATGAAGATGTTAAAAGTTTCTTTTATACTTTTATTGTTAAGTATTCATCATCTATTACAAGGTGGGATTTCAAGGTGAGATGACATGTGGTAGTTAATAATATTCGACTTCTTAACCAACTTGACAATTATAATGGCTTCAAATGTGTTGTGGGTCCTTACTCATTAATGATAGATCTAAGTCAACAAGGTGGGATTTCAAGGTGAGATGATGTGTGATGGTTAATAATATGCGACTTCTTAACTAACTTGACAATTGTAATGACTTCAAATGGGTTGTGGGTCCTTACTCATTAAAGATAGAGCTAAGTCAACATTTACTTTATAACATACACTGAAAGCTTCTTTTTATACTTTGATTGTTAAATGTCTATCATCTATCACAATGTAAATGTGTCATCATATATTTAAATTATGAAAGACATTGAAAGCTTCTTTTATACTTTGAACATCCATCACCTATCACAAAATGGATTGTTGAGCATCCATCATCTTTCACAAAGTGGGTAGTTGTGTCATTGTTAATAACATGTGACTTCCTAACCATCTTAATAACTAGGATGGCTTTTGCTAATAAAGTAGTTGACTATGATTACTTTTTCCAATAGACTAGTGCATGAGTAGCAAACATATCCCTTAAAAAAATTAAACCTTAGTAAGAGAGATAACAACACTTTCATTTCACCCACCCAATGAACCCCCCCTTAATATTATATACCTTGTGATACACACACACACTTAAAATAACACTGCACTGAGGCACTTACATCCAATCTTGAGGGCCAACTAAAGATGAATAATCTTGTACAATGTGGAATACAATATATCCAAACAAAGGTGAAGGGAACTCACAGATTCAAGCTTAAAAAAAAAGAGACAAACCACCTCACACGTTGGTTGTCCAAACAAAATGCTCAGAGACGAACTGGTCAATATGCTAATACAATTGAAAAAATATGTGATTTTCAATTATGGCACAAAAAGAAACCTTCTTAATTCCTCCCCTAATGCCGCTAGCTCCTAGTATGGGTGCTAGGTGAAGGGGAAGTCTCCAACATAACCGGATTTTGCCTCAACTTGAAGATACAAACCAATGAAGGAACACCCTTATATGCCTTACTTGTGACCTTGAACGTCATTGAAGTCAATCTTGGGAATGATCTAACCCCTAATGTCATCTCCAAAGTTGTTCGCAAAAATGGAAACACCCCGAACAAATGTCACCTGCATCTCTACCAACTCGAGTTCTTGTTACCTTTGAGTGTAATGTTTCAAATTTAAAACTTAGTATCAATAGAAAAACTTAAATATATTCTAATCTCTCTAATAACTCTCCTAAATACTATCAATTATTCTAATCTCTCTAATAACTCTCCTAAATACTATCAATTAAATTTAGTTTAGACGATTGGGAAAAAATACAAATACGTTTTTTCATAATATATAATTTATAGAAGAAAAAAAAAACTCTCCAAAATATTGTTTTGTAAAGTATCATTATATATAATCATAAAACATTTCATTTTCATTTTTTACCACACAAAATATTTTGCTGCATTTTAAACTTTTCATCTCAATGACTTTGGAAAGTTTTCAACATATTAATTCATACGATTTTGAAAGCCAACACTATATTATATTTTCCATTAAAAAAATTGTTACATATCCTTTACCTAAATCAAAATATTTTATGTATTAAAAATTTTTCACCTTTAAAATTTTAAAAAGATTTTTAAAACCAACAAAATCAAAATATTTTATGTATTTTAAATTTTTCACCTTTAAAATTTTAAAAGGATTTTTAAAACCAACACTATATTATATTTTCCATTAAAAAAATTGTTATCGTTTTTAAAACCAACAAAATCAAAATATTTTATGTATTTAAAATTTTTCACCTTTAAAATTTTAAAAGGATTTTTAAAACCAACACTATATTATATTTTCCATTAAAAAAATTGTTATCGTTCAAAGATAATTGTTACATATCCTTCGCCTAAATCTAATTCTACTTATAACTTGCCTTATTATTTGGATTCCTTTTAGCAACCAAATCTATAATCAAGTCACACTAATGGGTGAGTTCATGTGATTCTATGTTTCTCGTAAGGGCATTAAAGTTGAGTACAAAACCCTCCTTGCTAAGTGGTGGAAGAATAAGAGAGAACAATCTCCTTAGACATAATGTTTGAGCTATTTTAAATACAATACTTAACCACTCACATTACTTAATTTTTAAATATAAAAATCTTGTTTTCTTTTAAATATTTTTTTGTTTTTATTATAAAAATAAAATTTAAAGTACAAATAAATTTCTATTACTCCATTTACAATTTTAATGATACCTCATTTAGAATAATGGGTGGTGGATAAGTTGTGTAGTAGAGAGATGAGCTAAGTAGCCAACAATATGGTTAAGGTGAAGGGGACGTGGTGTTGGTTTATGGTATTTGTGAAATGTTTTAATGATACCCTATTTAGAATAATGGGTGTTGAACAAGTTGTGTAGGAGGGAGATGAGCTAAGGAGCTAATATTATTAAGGGGAAGGGGACATGGTGTTGGTGTATGGCACTTGTGAAATGTTATTAGAAAGGATAAGGGGTATTGGAATATGACAAGTCTAAAAATAAATGTGTTTATAAAAGAAGAAGTGACAAGTCTTAAGAGAGTATGTTTTATGAGAAAAATGTTATGATGAATGATTTATTATGAGATGGTGCATGGATAAGATATATAGCAATGAGATATAAAAAAGTAGAGATGATGTGTTAGATTTAGGGAACAAATAAATACAAAGCAAGTGGGTAAGGAAGATATGATGACAATTTCTTGAATTTTTTCTTTTGATATGATATGATATGATATATATATATATATATATATATATATATATATATAGTTTCACCTAATTGATGGGAACTTTGACCATAGAATCTTGTACGCAAAGATTTTAGCCCATTTTAAGAAGACCCATATTGTTGAAATTTCAAAACAATGAATAAATCATGATGGAACTTTGTCTAACTGGAGAAGAAAAAAGACTCACATAAAGGTTGAGTATGTCCACTTTTTAACTCACTATATGGAACTTTATTCTTAAGGGTTTTAAATCATTTTAAGAAGACCCATATGGTAGGAATTTCAAAAAAATGAATAAATCAAGATGAAACTTTGCCTTGCGGGAAGAAAAATAGTTTCCCCATAAAGATTGACTTTCAGGCTCCACATTTTAACTTGATTTTGAAATGGTAAGAACAAGTGGATGACCAAGATGACTAATTGCAATAGTTACATAGATAGATTAAAGGGCCACGAGAATACTCAAGAACTTGTATGTGTAGTTAGAGTTGTGGAATAGTTCGAGAGAAGAAAAACTCGAACAATACGTTGCAAAGGTTATAAAAGATGTGCAAATAAATGTTGGAACCACTCTCAGGCTGGAGGAAGGAAGACGATGATTGAGTCGAGGAAGGGGTTGCCATGGCCTATGACCTGGAATCAACCATAAGACATAGTGTAAACATAGAACAATAAGAGTGTGCATTAAATGAATACAATCTATGTTGCATGGGGACTTGCCCCCACCAAAAAAAACCCATACATGTCATTTCGACGTTTCCGAGACTTGGGGAACCTTAGGAAACATCCCCAAACTACATTCAATTTGGGAGTTAGGGACTTGCTGGTAGTCCCCAAGACGTTCTAGGTCTATTTCAGTGATGTTCCCAATACATTTCGGGAACGTTCGAAGTATATTTCAAGATGTTCTTGGTCAATTTCGAGCATATTCTTGACATGTATATTCAATTTTGACAATGGACATTGACAACTGGACAATACAAACATATTTCCCATCTATTATTTTGTATTATATTGAATTTGTACAAGTTGTAGCTCAACACATGGGTTTTGTATGATAGGTTTTCATTTTGTTTTTTGGTGATTTAACTATTGTCTTTTTAGCAACAACATTACAACAAGCAAAGCCTCCATGTCAAAAAAGCAAGAAATGCAACATCTCAAACGATTGATTCTTGTGGTTATTGGTCTTGTTCTTCTTCTTTTTCGGGGTCATTTAAGATTTTATATATTGTACATAGATGTCCAAGAGTTATTCAAGTCCAGTTCTTCCACCATTCCAACCTCTAGCATTGTGAAGACAACTAGATCATAGTGACTCAGATTGGGTACTAATGCTTGAATAAATTCCTTTTAATAACCTTCTTAATATGAGATATGAATCTAACTCTTTACATAATGAATGCATGTATATCCCAAAGTGTTTTGTTGTGGTTTCCAACACAATTGTAAAAATTTACAGAATCTATTAAGAAGCAAATGCCTTTTAAGATAATCATAATTAACAAGAAATATGAGGAAGAAACAATGCTATAGGAACATCTATTTGTCTCATAGACCCTTCATGGACCTGATTGCAAATTGCAAATAGTTACACTTAAGTTTCCTAAAGCTAAACTGCGTTTTATTCATGTCCATGGGCCAATAATGGAATGTCACTCGACAATTTTCTTGATTGCCCAAACCTTTTTAGAATTGGTAAGTGTAAGTGCTATGCATAATACTATATAGTATAGACTATTATGCTTACAAGCAACTACAAATGATTTTGGTGAATTTTATTTTTTTACATATTTTTTATTATATATAATAATATTTGCATCTCCAACTTGTCGTCTGAAAAAAATTGGAGATGCACTCTAGTTGTCCCGAGGATACATCCCTAGTCCCTACCATTCCCTCATCTTGAAAACCAATGCAACATGGAATAAAATGGTTGTGTGAGCCATCAAATCCATTAATTTTTGTAATGCGTATTCATGTTGAATAAGTGAGTAGACCTTTCTTAGTAAAGTTGAAAGAAATTGCTTTGAGAAATTAAGTTTTGTAAGTGTGTTTGTGTACAGTGATTATTAAACTAACTAGAGATTGGAGGTTTAGAATTCAAAGAGTAGTGGACTAGTACTCACACATCCCATGATGTGGATCATTATTGAAATATGGAAGACTGGACATTGTTGGAAGGAACGTTTAGATGTAATGTCAATGAGAATTCGGATACGTAGTGAATGCTGAGATGTTTTGTTTATGGTTGTTGATATTGTTGTATATGAAGCTTAGGAGGAAAAGAGTTTGTATTGTGAATGAGTGTATTTGCAAATAATTTCTTGGGTGTAGAAAAAAGATGCATATAAGACATTCATGAGCATAATTTGAGAAATCTGCAACATATTACATTATTGGAAGAATGGATCATGAGAATAGTTAGAACATTAAATTCCTTATTAAAAGGTTGTTGTTTGAGTCATAGAAAGACGCCTTTTCCCAAGGATTCGTTGCATAGTGAGAAATCACAAATCCACAATGTTGTTACTATTTATACATCAATGTTTATAGACATTAGCGTTTTAGACATTCCGCCCCTGTTTAAAGGAAGGAATGGAGTTGTGCAACATGTTTGACAATGCATCATCCACAAGGAAGTGCAAATTCCAAATATGTACCAATGAGAAAGCAAGGAATTTGTATATATTAATTAACTAAAAGGAAGGTAATAATTTATAGGTGTGGATTAACTCTACAAAACCAATTTACAAGTGTGTCACCTTCATCCCTACTAATACTCATTCCCACTATCTCTAAGAATAATGTTTCAAATTTTACTTTGATATCAAAAGGAAGACATCAATATAATTTTTTTAATATCTATGATAACTCTAAATTTTAATTTGATATCAAAAGGAAGACATCAATATAATTTTAATATCTATGCTAGCTCTTCAAAGTATTACATCAATATAGTTTTAATCTCTTTGATAACTTTTTCAAAGTATCTTTGTTCAAATTATCTCTTTATATATAAAATTATAAGAATATTTCATTTTTTCGGTTTACTTATTACTAGTTTAGATTTATTTTAACTCCGGATCTATCAAACACTGAGAGACATCAAATTTTTGAGGTAAAGTGCAATTTTTTTATCACTTAAAATGGATTTAGGCTAATTATAATATCACCCAATGTTGAAGCTGACATATATTGATGTAAGCGTTTCCCCAAATGGGGTGTTAGGGAGGCGAGTCGCTCCGAATGATGGACCAAGAGACCATGTGGCCTAGTCGATGACAAGACATGAGGCAATGCGACAAGACAACAGGCTAAGACATGCAAATTCATCGGTTGAACATGACAAGGGGGAGTGTGTGGGGTTTGATTGTTAATTAAGGCCTGCACTTCCATCTTTTCGTTCCATCGTGAAAATGACCAACTTCATAACTCAAAAAAGTGGGATACTCAAGTTGTTTCGTAGCACTATAACTCGAGTGGATTTCTCCTACGACCTGCATAATTTTTAACAATGGGATAGGCACAACATTACAATTTATTAGCATGATAAAAAAGGAGTACAAGGCTCCCGAGGCTCAATTCTAAATCTCAACACGACTCTCAATATGCTCTGGGATTTCCTCATCTTTCAGTTTGAACCTTTCACTATGTTCACCACTATGCCACTTAGCTGTGGTTACAATAGGGGATATTGTCGGGGTTGAAGGAACTTCCCAGATCCCTCAACCTCTAGTAATCTCAGTCCAAAACCCACCGGCCTATGTGTTTAGCAAAAGATCAAAATTCTGCAAATGAATATTGGGAGAAAATCCCTCCTCACATCAGAGAGGAGATATCTAATGTGGAGGAAGTTATCCGCCATGAGCCAACCACCATCCATGACTGGGATATAGATGTTGAAATCGACAAGTAGGTACCGGACTCGAGCAGTTACAGAGCGAAGGACACTAAGTATTGGAGAATCGTGGATCTCTACTGACACATAAAGATGTTCGTGGGTAAGATTCTACTGAATAACGAGGATGAACACGAGGAAATCCTCATGCGAAGGAACAACTTTGGGATATGAGAGCTAGACTTTATGCTCCTAAACCTTAGCAGATAAGGGTAGGTGGCCTTTCTCCTAAATAATTTTCAGCATGTTTAGAATTTTGAGTACCTTAACTAGTTTTTACAATAGCTTATTAGATGACTGTATAACCATAATTATTCATTTTTCATGATTATTTAAAGAAAATATATTGCAAGGAGGTATACTTTCACTTTTATCAAAAACTTTTTATTCTAGGTTATTAATCTATTTCCTAGTTAGAATTGGGCAACATAAACCAGCATGAAATCACAACTTTTTATTGTTTAAATTGCATTTCTGAATACACAAATGGATTTAGCTTGCTGAAAAACCCTTAGAACACTTTAAATATATAGATTTAATCACTCAAATCTACAGATCCAACAATATTTTGTCAGATTTCAAACAAATAATTTATGTTGATTTCAAAAAATATGCCAAAAAAACATAACACATATACTGCTCTATCTCGCTGGGAAAAGTCTTAAAGTTAAATACCACTCCAGAGCTGAACCCCTCGCGAGTGTTATCCGGAAAAATCCTAAAGAAAGTACCCAGGTTTAATTGAAAGGAAAAACCTTCCCAGACAAATTTGTAAAATATTGAGGGACACAAATCAAGACACACTGACAAATACTTTGTAAAATATCGAGGGACACAAATCAAGACATACTGAAAACAGTCAGCCATTGAAGTTGTGCGTATAATAGAGACTTAAATATTCTGTCCACATACTTTGACTACTCTCACACACCGGAAAGACCTTAAACTGTGAAACTAGAGCTTATTGTAACATAGGTGGCAATGGGGAATGGAGACAAATCGTTTTGACCGGAATCTGGCAGACAAGTGACCCTCGAAAAATGCAAAGTCCAATTCAATCTCACGAGAAGCTGCAACACTTCTTACAGAATAGAAACCATGTGATGGCAATCCGTAGCGATGTACATCATCAAAACCGGGCTTATTCTTTTGCACTTTCACCAGAGCTTCGTGCAACACGCGGCCCCGTGATTATTACACGCGTTGAGATCTCAATTCCTTGAAGCGGAAAACAAACAATATTTTGAATGAAATATTTTTGTTACGGGGTGTCGGACACAGGATCATTACCGGATAATACTGTTCCGATGTGCATCGCCTTTTCTGCTGAATCCCCTTGGAGTCACGGTGAAAGTTTATGCGGAGAGTCCGTCGTCAGTTTGATTCGTTTCCTTGAATTTCCGCAGGGAGAGAGGCGATTGCAGACAGTTTGGCCTGAATTCGCATGGCGCCTATACATTACTACTGCATTTTCGTTACTTATGTATTTCGATATGTCGGTGCCCCTGTGTAAGCCTGCATTTCCATCGGCTGCAATTTCTGTTATTGTGAAGGGGCTCGCCGGAGACTTGGCGTCAGAGGACAATGCCGGACACAGCGGATCTACTACCAGTTCTTCCATAATTTCGTAACAATCTTGAAGCTTTTGCTGAGATTTTCAGAAAAAAATGACATAAATCAGCCCGGGAAATAACGGAAAGATCAATACGAAAAAGAAAATTCACAAGAATGGAATAATTTTCTTGAAGGTTTAAATAATCAAGAAAAACTTTCAAGTTTACGTAATAATAACCTTGTCCACAGAGATAAACTTGCTGAGCTTTGTCTTGTGCAAATCTGCTTGTATAGGGACCAATTCCTCCAATGCACAGTACAGAGATGACGTTGCTAGCACTGACGGTCTATATTCCAGAAACTCGATTACTGCGGAAATACATCCAGTGGCTGTTAAATTTGATTCTCTTGCGCGGACCTAAATAATAAGCGCTTCTTGTGAAATTTTGGGGAAATATTGAAGATTATTTACCGGGAAGACTCTGCAGCAGCAATTCCGTTACACGAACATGTAAAAAGGCTGGGATGCCCGAAGATATGCCTAAGTATTGAAGCATTGAATCGGTATAAGCGAAAGCTGTAACGGAATTCATTCGCCATTCGAGCATGCTTAAGATTGCAAGCTCCATGCGTCGTATCGCCGTTGAATTGAACGTGTACTCCATTCCTTCGACCTGTTAAATTAACAAGCCTTTGTTTTCTTTAACATTAATGAAACATTTAATGAATTACTAAGCATTCACTAGGCGGATGAGAATTTGCCAGGCAATCGAAGCAGAGCTGCATTTTACACGATAGCACAGAAGCTTAAAGGCTTAAGTGCGTTTCTGAAACACGATGACCATGGAAGGAGTTCTGTTAAATAATACGCAGAGACTTTAACTTAAAGCACAGAAATATTTCATGATAATTACCTGTAAATCTTGAAGAAGGGGGACATGCACTTCCTCCAGCTTTGCGGCAATGGATATACATCCAACGGCTAGCAACTCTATCATCCACGGCTTCGACGGCTGGATCAGCACGCCGATACAGACATTCATCAATACTTTCGAATGTCCACAAAGTTATTTTGCAAATTCAAGGGAAACGCTTGTTGAAGATCGTAATTCTCACCTTATCGACGCTCTTTGCTACAAATCGGTCCAAATAATTAGCTGCCGAGCTAATGGTTTGAGCATTGAAGTTAAAACGAACGCCGACCTGCAACCAGGACAAATTCAATGGGGACGGCTTGTAAATCGGCTTAATAAAGACGCTCAAAATACACGTTAAATAGTGTCTCCGGACTACGAAATGTGAAAGACTTTAAAGGATCTGAAGCAAAAAATGAACCGGTCTTGCAACAAATCAATAAAGAAATACCTTCAACATCCATTGCACGGCCCTGCAACGAGCGGTGCGCAGTTGGAGGTCAGTGGACTGCATACGCCTCAGATATTCATGTCCCGGCATGGAGCTCGTCTCCTTGGCTAGCAGAATCGCAGGCGTTTCATCATCTTCCACGAATTCTGAAGGCGAATACGTACTACGAAGAACTTCCTCTCTCGAATAAAACGGACCGACGCAACCTCCATCTTCTTCTCTCCACGGACTTCCGCCAATCTCTTCTTTACACAACAAACTGTCGACGACGCTGCACATTCTTGCTAATCCAATATTCGACTGTACGCTTGAAGATGCCTCTGTTTTTTCTTCCTCGAACGAACCCCAATGCTAACGACTTATTTATTGAATGCAGCCATGGCAGACGCCTGAGTACGTCCTGGCTCCTCCAGCGACCGCGGAACGAATGCCGAAGCTAATCTTTAACGAAAAAAAAATGTAAGTGTAGAAAGGCCGGTTGTGAAGCTGCGGAGGATCGAGATTGGAACCCCTCTTTAGCTTGTTCTCTTGGATATTGGCGCGGGGTAAAGAAAAATCAACAATAATGGACTAATGGTCTAATCAAGACAAGAAAAATGCAGAGAAATAAAGTAGGGATTTTGTAGGTAGCCTGTTACAAACAACAAAATCGCACCGTGCAATTGCACTCCGCTGAGTCCCTGCCGCCAAGTTCCAAATTCCAATCGTCCCTCTCTGATCGCACAAAAATAATAAAGCCCGCCGGGCCTTCTCGGACGGTAACTTGAGTCACAGGCGGGCATACCGCTCCCTTCCCCGCCCTCGCTTCAATGCATCCGTTTTGACGTTTGTTAACGGAGTCAATGCCGTATTTACTTCGCCTCTTAAAGGGGATGACAGCCGACCCGAGACAGCTGACGGCGAAAGTTTTCGCTGCATGTGACGGATATCAGGTAGCAGCAGCAGCAACATCAGCATGTCAGTTGGAGCCTGGAGGAGCCGAATAGCCGCCAGATGTGGAGGTGGATGGGCCAGCGCGCTCCGGCCGTAGGTTTCGCCAACTTTAGTGAAAGACAAAGCGACGGAGATCCTGACTGACGGCGACGGATATGCTACCGACAAACAGAATTCCAAAGAGGCGCAATCGGTGCCTTGAAATCGTTTTGTATGCAACCTAAAATCTAGGACTCATGTTTAGCATATCGCCATGAGGACGGACAAATAGAGTAACCTTTTGCCTCTATCCACTGCACGGTCCTAGGACTCTCTTGGCCAAAAATAATTAAAACCGAATAACTTTAGCGACGAAATAAACAACCCCCAACCTGTCTAACGCAGGTGCCAAGGGGGACAGATAGAGTAACCTTTTGCCTCTATGCACAGCTCGGCACTAGGACCCTCTTAACCCAAAACAATTAAAACCGGAAAACTTTAGCGACGACACAGACAACCCTCCAACCTGCTTCACCAAGGGTTTTCTATCTCTCACAAAGCGATAATAATGCTAAGGGAAGTTAAAAACATAACTACATTAAAGGCCATATGTGTATCTAAATTTGTATATATCTTCTCCTATAATATGGGTAAAAGTACTTTTGGTTAATACACTAAATTGAGCATCCATTTATTAGTGGTATGTTGCTATATTTGCTAAGCATGATGCTTTCTAGTACGAGTAGAAGCTTATTTACACTACTTAAATTTCAGACAATAGAGAGCATCCATTTATTAGTGGTATGTTGCTATATTTGCTAAGCATGATGCTTTCTATTAGGAGTAGAAGCTTATTTACACTACTTAAATTTCATACGATAGAGAGTGAGAGAGCTTGTAACATTTTTTTTTTTTTTTATTTATTTTTATTTTTTATTTTTTATTTTTATTATTATTATTATTATTATATAGGAGAGTATAGCTTGATTTTAGTATGATTTTTCTTAATTTTCTCTTAGCATACCTTGATTTTAATACACAATTTTCTTTGATATAAAAAAACAAACATATATCATGATACTCTCCCCAAAAAGGGGCATATATTACATGATATTGGATAATTATGGTTTTGGAAGTATCATAACACACATCTAGATCAATGCCTCATTTATCTACTTATGAGAGCTTCTTTAAACGATTCTCTTGAAGGTACTATGTGGTGCTTCCTCCAAATATGTTATTCCAAAATCAATGATAATTTCTCCATTGTCATCCCATTAAGGTGAGAAGCAATACTACCAAGTCTTTATTGAGGTTCAACTCAAAATTACCTTAGGTAAGTGAGCGAACAAATCCATATGGGTAGACAAGTCATCTGAACCAAAGCATCCACTGAACCATAAATCCCCCTTACCCTTTGTTATCGCACCGTTTGTAGTTTGGGAAAAGCCCAACCCAAGCAACAAATGTGAGACACAACTAGGGACACCTATCATTGTCACCTCAATAGATATCCCCCTCGTTTTAGTGAAGGACAAGTCCAACACAAGGGGGCTTCCCGTGTGACCCTAGGGGGATTGCAAAAGAGAAGCCAAGGAGAAAAATGAAGCACCCCTATAGGTCACAAAGAAAGGTTCTAGGAGCTTGATGGAGGTTGAGTATCGGGAAAGGAAAGGTTGCCAATGGAGAGTACTTGCAAAACCAATGTTAGACAACCAAAACCAACCCTAGAACAAGAGGGAAATTAGAAAGAACCCTTGTTGTCCCAAAATTGCAACATACTACAATAATATATCAACAATGAGATAGTTATAACAACTGCAATTATACCATCTAATTCAACATATGAAATTGGATAAATTAACATACAACTTAGAGGTAATGTTCCAAAGCTTAGCACAATGAATTAGATGACAATAGAAGGCTGTAAAAGTAAGTTATCTACAAGATTTATGACAGCCTTATGGCTATAGCTTACTTTTGCTACATCATCAATATTTAACCATGGAATTCAACAAGTAAATGACTCAAAATGAAGCTCAAAACAAACACTTTCAATTCCAATGATCAAACAATGATTTCCTTGGCTAAATTGCAAGTAAAATGAAAGATAACAATGATTATACTAGCCCTAATGGTTGTAGCAAATAGTTTATAACACCAACTCAATCAATTGGCTAATTATAATGCCCTTAGCATAGAAGAGAGACAATAACATGTAGAATCAAACTCTATTGCTATTTCAAACCACTAAATTTCACGTTTGTCAATGCAAGATTTTACAATCTCCAATGCAACTACTGCCTTATCTATTGGGTTATGTAGTCTCTTGCTTGGTCACAACCAAGTTAAACTAGGGTTTGTTGATCTTCTAGTTGTGTAAACCCTCTTACTCCCTAGAGAAGATAAACCCTGGAAAGGTTTTGCTACAAGGGTGTAAACCCTCTTACTCCTTGTAGCAATCCTTAAGCCCTTTCAATGACAATAGCATAAATTTCCTTTATGGAGGGTGTATGCCCTTATACTCCTCCTAGGGTTTAACAAAATAACCTTGAATTCAAAAAGAAACACACAAAATTGCAGAAATTCCTTACATAATCCAAGAATTAGCAAGCACAACCCTTACTTATCAAAGAAAGTCCAACGATTTTCCAAGAAGAAGCATCCAAGAGAAGTCACTAGCCTTTATTGCACCATTAAACAAATGTTTCATCCATTTTGCACAAGAAAATAAGAGGTTGAATTTCAGTCCAAGAGAGCTATCTCTCAAGTGATGAGTTATGATTTGTGACAGATGACTTGCCTGATATTTACGTGAGGAAACCCAATCCCTAGTTTGTCCACTTTACAATTAAATCCATAATTTTAGGCTAAAACATAACTTACAAAGCTAAATTAGCAAATCATTTTGCCTTTTTGTCCACATAGGCAACACAATGACCAAAAATAATCAAATGATGGGACGTTAGCATGGGGTTCTTGACATATCAAGGGCTTATATTGTCTCATTTATGGGTGCCTTTGTGGAGGGTGCGATGTGTCCCTTCATTGACAATGCAACATTTTTCCAAGTCCTTTATTTGCATTTCATTTTTTTTATGGTTTGAACATTGACTACTATGTACAATGGAAAAAAAAGAACACCGCAATGTCACTTGAAGTTAGAACACATTGAGTGCCATATGCACTGGAGATTAAAGGACACTGCAATGCATTCCCCCATCAAGCAACACAATATTATTTGTTTTCTTTTTAAAAAGGTCCTTCATTTTTATGGAGAAGTGTTTTGTGGCTCTTAGGAACTTAGGGAAAGCATCTAGAATGATAAATTATGGATTTTTACTTTTACAGTGCTATTTGCAACACCTCTGGGCCTTCAACCCCTTCTTCCCATGAAACGAGGTACAATACCTTCTTTGGGTCAATGAACCCAAAAACCCAAAAAATGAGGAAACAAAGGGGAAGAAGTGTGGAAAGTGGTAAGTATGAATGGGAGTGATAAGATGACCCTTCAAGGACCTCCCAATAACAACCATTTTTCTCGAGGGTGACCAAATTACTAGGATACCATGTCAACCACCAAGGTGAAATAAGACAAAAGGTATATTTTCCAAGCAAACGTTCCATAATCAAGAAAKGACTCTTTGCAACATGCTCAAATGCTTCAATTATTAAAGTGACACTTACCATGAGACTGGACTTGTTAGCTCATGAAGCAAGACCTGTTGTCCTTTCTGGGCCATGATGGTGTGGTAGACACTGCTACATTGTTGAMAATGAATGGTGATGTGTGGGGGAGAGGAGGGGCTCTGTATGATCAATGTGGGCTTAGATGGTCATCTGGCTCTTAACACTCCATGTCTTCTACCTACGGACCTCAAGACATGATCTCCTTAGTTACCTCTAGGATGGGGGGTAACATCTGGCTCCTACATGGGGACATGTGCTCGTCGTAGAGCGCATGAGAACCTCAACATCTCCTGATAATACCTATGCCTACACATACTCAAGCAAGATATTAGAGCATCGAGGGGTGGTTTTCTCACCCTTTATTCATATAATCAAAACATCAAAATCTCAACTATTCTTTAAAAATGAAAATTTGCATTTTTTTAAACTTCTAACTAACATGACAATAATTCAAGCGAATGCATCACAACAACTATGCATAAATTCAATAAAGAAATATATAAATCAAGCATGAGTATGCAAATCTAAATAAATGCAACTAAACTACCATGAAATGAACACACAAATGTAAATGCAAGAAAACAAATGACCTACCTACTTACCTAGGGCCCATGGCCCAAAGAAGTCAAAACCCTAAATGTGTCAGATGAAATCGTACAACCAATGCAACCACCTATCCATCTCATCAAGGTATCTCCCCACGTGCTTGATCGTGTGATACAACAAAGATAAGTCGAGTACACAATAATCATGAGCATAAATAAGCATTTGATCAATCATAAAAAGTAACTCATGGTGGTGGGATGGCGGGAGAAAATCTCGCTAGAAAGGGTAGCCACAAGCCTGATCAATCCATCTCTAAATAGGACTATTGTGTATGGAAGATGACTCGTCTTCATCATCACTTAGAATACCACCACTCTTTGAGGGATGAGAGGAGATGAGAGATGCCAAGGAAACCCTATGATTTCTTAGAGAAGGAGAGATGACATAAGGGACAAGTTTAGGTCCAAAGAAAGAATCTTTTCCCATACTCAGAACATGTTGCCTCTTCATCTACAAATCCCTGCCAAAATACCCAAGATGAAAAACATGTTGCTCAGTGGTGTGAGTTTCTGATTTCTTTGAGCTAGCCACGTCCTCATGTCTGTCAAAATTCAAGCATGAAGATGGTTGAGAGTCTTGATTTTCCACAAATCTTTTTATGAAGAGTTTTGGAAAAGTCTGTTAAGAACCAAGTATCAATATAGCATAGAAAATCCTCAGAAAAAGTACTCAACGCCTTGAAAAAGAGATAATTTCGGATAATAAGCCTCTTCGAGGGGGCAACCTCCTTTTACCCCACT